>CAUYQV010171412.1:0-12890 GCA_963574575.1 Galagoides demidoff | reverse complement strand
TTCATATAAAAGGTATAAATTACTTTCATAATAGGGGTGTGTACATTGGATACTTTTTCCTCCATTCTTGTGATACTTTGCTGAGAAGAACATTCTCCAGCTCCATCCATGTGAACATGAAGGACGTAATGTCTCCATCCTTCTTAATGGCTGCCTAGTATTCCATGGTGTACATATACCACAGTTCGTTGATCCATTTGTGGAACGATGGGCAATTGGGCTTCTTCCATGACCTGGCAATTATGAATTGGGCTGCAATGAACATTCTGATACAAATATCTTTGTTGCCTTCCTCCCATCTTAAAGACTAATCAATCACAGGAGAGAAGCCAATAAAAATAAGGGTGACATTCCTGGGCACTTCTCATGTACCAGGCTCTGTTTAAAACCCTGTGTGTGCATTACTACTTGAATTCTCATAATCTGTGTTAAGCTATCATGCTTGCATTAATTGGTATAACTCTTACAAAAATAATAGTAGATAGGGAGGGAATGATAATTTTCTCTCTACTCTTTTAAATTGTGACTCCCTGTAACAAAGGACAGATTAATAAGAGAAAAATAAACAAAAGTTTTAGCATTTATACCTCATGTATACATGGGATAAAACCCAGAGAAATAAATAAATCTCTAGAGTACATCTCAAAGAAAGCATTTAACTTCAAATTTAAATACCATCATTGTCTAAAACAAAGAAAGAAGGGTATAGCAGGAAAGCCTGGTTAAGTCAGTTGCCCAGGGAAAGTACCCCAAGCCAGTTTAAGTGTTGTTGGGCATATCTAAAGCCGTGTCTTCTCTGCAGTTATGAATCTCTAGTGATCTAGTCCGTCTTTTCCTAGGGCAGGGAGGGAGACACCCTTAGAAATGGAAATTTTTTTTATAAATGTAAATTCCCCTTACAAAAAGGTAACTTTTCAGAGCTACTTCTGTGTTTGCAGTTTCTCGAAATAACCAGCTCAAAATAATCAATATTCCCGAGAGGCATATTTTGGGGTGGCATATTCTGGTTTCCTACAGTCATATTTTGGGGTAGTATATTCTGAGCCCCGTCAGATGTCATTATAGATGATAACACAGAGGCATGAGAGGATGAGGAATTTAGTCAGGATTTCATGGCTTAGGAAGTGACAGAGTTAGAGTTTAAATCCTGGTATTCTGGGTCTAGAATCCAGCTTTAATCACCACCCTGCAGTGCCTTAATAGCCAAAATAGTTCATGAGAAGGAACAGATGGTTTGAAAATGGCAGACAGATGGTGAAGAGCAAAACATTTTTACCAAGCTGGTTTGATTTCTCCACCTTAGCTGTGCCTGACAGGCAGCGGGTCACGGTGGGCAGAGCCCACACGCTGGGATGTCTAGAGCCCAGGCTGCCTCAGCCCTGACTGCCTTGTAAGGCCCACGGAGGATGTGTGACATACTCCCTTCTCTTTGTTACTTGGGTTAAAGTTTAATGACTTATAAGCCACAGAATACATGAGAGTCACCAACTGATTCAGAATCTTTAGGAGTAGGGACCTTTTTAATAAGCTCTCCAGGTGATTCTGATGCAGGTGGTCTTTGGACCATGCTTGGAAACCAGCTGGGCTGAGTCTCTTCTCTGTTCCTTGTTTAATGACACTGGGGCTGCCGTCAACACTCCATATCCATGAGTTCTACACTTGTGGGTTCTACAATCTGGGGCTCAAAAATACAAAAGGTGCCCAAAAAAAGCATACATATTTTAAGAGAAAAAACTATCCCATTCCTGCCTGCTGCATGATGATGCAACATTCCTTTGATTACCACCATCTTTAGAGAGAACATCATGCCACATGTTGCTACTATAATTCAAACCAACTTTGAAAAGTTAGCACATAGATAATGTTGCTTAAAAATGTGTGTACATTTTTTGGCACCTTTAATATTTAGGGGAAGAAAAAATAATAAAAATAACAATATAACAGGGTGGCTCCTGTGGCTCAGTGAGGAGGGCGCTGGCCCATATACTGAGGGTGGCAGGTTCAAACCTGACCTCGGCCAAAGTGCAACAACAACAAAAAAATAGCCCGGCGTTGTGGCAGGAGCCTGTGGTCCCAGCTACTCGGGAGGCTGAGGCAAGAGAATTGCCTAAGCCCAAGAGCTGGAGGTTGCTGTGAGCTGTGATGCCACAGCACTCTACCAAGGGTGACATAGTGAGACTCTGTCTCTAAAAAGAAAAAAATAACAATACAACAATAAAAAAATGCAAATTTTAAAAGACAGTGTAACAATTATTTCCATAGCATTTCTATCATATTAGGTGTCATGAGTAATCCAGAGATGATTTAAAGTATAGGGAAGGATGTAGATGGGTTCTATGCAAATGCTATGCCATTTATGTAAGGTACTTGAGCCTCCCAGGATTTTGGTATCTGTACTTGCCTTTTGGTGGTATTTCTGGTCTGCCTCTGTCTGTAGAGGGGTGAGGGGAGGGGGACAAGCAAAGCACATGGAGTCAGGCTGTTGGTGGCAATGGGCCACTTACTCCCTCTGCCTCCATCCCTGTTTTCCCTGTAAAGTGGGATTCAAGAAGACAGAATGGAAGGGCAAGGACTTGTCCATGTCACTATGTTTAGTAGCATGACAGAGGATATTTAGATTCTAAAGCATCCAACGTTCTTAAGTAACGAGGAACATGCTAGAACCATCTCTTGCTCTCTTCATTTTACTTTTCCTCACCCTTCTCTTTAAGGAGATTTTGTCCAAACTCCCCTAGTTTAGGCTAAGTGTACAGGTGGAGAACTTGCAGGCATGCCCCTCACATCCGCTCTTTACATGGATTTCACTTGTTGAGCTTTTTGTATAGGCCTCCAGCAGCCTCAGTGCCTCAGGCAATCACTACCAAAGATGGTCTATGAGTCCATAGTTACCTTGCCAGGAACTTTTAAAATTTGTACTTATTAACTTTTAAACCGGGTTTTTTTTTTTTTTTTTTTTTGAGACAGAGTTTCACTATGTTGCCCTCGGGGTAAAGTACTGTGATGTCATAGCTCACAGCAACCTCAAACTCTTGGGCCTAAGTGATTCTCTTGCCTCAGCCTCCCAAGTAGCTGGGACTAGTCTGCCATAATGCCAGGCTATTTTTTGTTGCAGTTGTGATCATTGTTGTTCAGCTGGCCTGGACAAGGTTTGAACTCGCCAGCCTGGTGTATGTGCCTGGCACTGTAACCACTGTGCTATGGGTGCCGAGCCAAAAGCCTGGCTTTTTTTGAGAGCCAACATGATTCAGCATTTGCTCTAATTTTAGGGTCATATTTAAAAGCAGAGGAGTGTGAGAAGATTTTATTGTTAGCTACCAAATTATGGACTCCTTACTGTGAGAGAGTTAAGTTCTTAATAAAAAACATAAAATCATGACTCTGATAGATGGGGTTCAAGACACACTAACCCAAAATATAGCACTTTGGCATTTGAGAAAACAGCAGAACTGGGAAGGTTATTCTCACCTTCCCGTTGATGGAAGTCCGAAGAGCCTCAAGGGTCCCTCCATGTATGGGGAGGAAAGGAACCTCCTTATCTCCAAAGAAGAAGGGACACAGAGAAAAATCTGAACAAACAGGCCTTGCTGAATTCCCCCCAGTTATCATTAGATCATATTCCCTTTCCCCAATCACCCTAGTTCATGACTGTCCACTTTTCATCAAACCTAGCATAAAAATGCCAGCTTTCCTCATTTCTTTTGACATTTCTGAAGACTTTGGTATCATCTAAAACGTATATTCAAAAAATTCGTATGCTTTTCTCTTATTAATTGATCTGTCTTTTGTTATAGGGTAATCAGTCATGAACCTAAGATGGGAATAAATGACATTTCTTTCCCCTTACATATACAAATACAGAATGCACACATGCCAAATGTTTTATCTAGTTCACATTTAACTCATTAATATTTTTATTATTAATAGTCTTATCTAGTTAACACATGTAAGTAGTTAACACATTTAACTCATTAATATTGAGAGAACTAGTAAGACGTTACAGTCAGTTCAAAGGAGAATCCAAATGATCAGTCATTTATATAGGAAATCAGGAAAGCGGAAATTAATTTTCTAATAGATGTAAAAACAGCCCGTGCCACACAGTGGAAATCCATTGTCATTTTGCAGTATAAAATTTACTTGCTTTTTTATGGATAGGAATCATCTCCATCGCTATTTGTAATTCACAAGTTACTATCTACCTCTACAGATCTGCAAAGTAGCTGACCAAGATGAGGGCTCTATTTGGCCTTTCCCTATGCGGGAGACCAGAATACGCCACCCCATAATATGGAGAATTTTTGAGCAGAAGACAGTTAAGATGCAGATGCGGGAAAGCTCTGTTCCCTCCATTTGTCTAAAGAGGTCATAGACTTATAAAGACAAAAGGTATCCCACTCCCCTTCTTTACCAGAGAGAACAAAGGTCAAATTTGGCCTGAGGTTGGTTTTGTTCTTGCCGGGCCTAGGTAAAGAACTGCAACCTAACTGAGTACACAAGCTAAGTGAAAGTCTAATGTGGGAGCGTGCAATTGTATCCAGTAGCAGAGTCTCAGTTAATCACGTTAGCGGAGCCTCGGGGTAGGTGTAACCAATCAAACTGTTTCCTTGCCTCACTTTCAGTTTCTGCGCATAAATTCTGCAAAACTCTCTGAACCTCTTCTGGTTCTGAGTGCTATTATGATTTGCAGATTGTTCTTTGCAGAATTAAACCCTGTTAAATTTAATTCATCTAAAGTTTTATTGATTGATTGATTTTTTTTTTTTTTTTAACATGGCTGAAGACAACTCCAGACCCTGTTCTGCCTGGAGATGGTTCCAGAGGAATCTACTTTGACAAGCTTACCTAACCAGCCTTTCCAGTCATTGTTTTGCTGCTCTAGGGACTCAGTGTCCTCATCCTTTTTTCTTTTTCTTTTTTTGTTATTTCTTTAAAAATTTACAATGCTTTATTTGAAGATGCCGGATAAGTTGAAATTTAAAACTACCTCTTTGAGAACCACTCATTCCCAAGGTATCTTGTGTACATGTATCAAATGTAGATGTTAATGAACTTCTGTTTATTTTTCTCTTGTTAATCTGTCTTTTGTTACAGGGGTTCATTCCAACTAATAACCTATGGGTATTGAAGAAAAAATTATTCTTCCCCTAGACCCACCCTCCCACACATTCTCAGGGAGTTCCCTGGAAATAAGAATGCCTTCTCAGCTTATCCTTGTTTATCTCAGGGTTCAAGGATAAAAAGTAAGTGAGACATCATTTGGAACTCAAGCCTGTCTCAATTTTTTAGAAGAAGAATAGCACGAGGGAGACTGCCCTGGGACAAGAGCCCTGAGCAACCGTGTGTGTGTGTGTGTGTGTACGCGCGCATGTGTACGTGTGTGCTCATGCTTGTAGGAACAAAGACCTTCTTCTTGACTAAAACTGAACTTCAGTCAGGATTCTCAGCCTTCTTCCAGACTAGGCCTCAACCTTAGCCACTGAAACTTTGCCCAGTTTAAGCAAGAATCCTGCTAAGTCAGTTTAGCAAGAATCCTTTCACTCTTGCTACCTGGTCACCTTTGATAGCTTATCAAATTCCTCATCCCCGCCTTTGATGTATGAGTCCTTGAACTGACCTCAGTAAGAATGCTGTCAAGTTGGTCTCACAAGAATCCCCTACCCTTGACTTTGCTTGGCCATAAATCCCCACTTGTCCTTGTTCGTTTGGAGCTGAGCCTGTCCTCTGGCTCCTGCTCTAATATCCCTGATTCAGTAGCCTTGAGTAAAGTCTTCCTTGTCAGTGCCACAAGTGCCCAAATAATTTTTTTCTTTCTCCGTGTCTGTGTGGGAGGGAGAGAGGGGAACTTTCCTAGGGGAAATGAGACCTCTCAGTGAAGTGGGCCCCAGGGTGAAGAGACTGAGAGGAAAGTAAAGTAGCAGCAGCTCGCCCATTCACTATATTTGTGCTTAGGGAATTTGTTTTACCTTTCTCTTCCTGAATTTTCTGATTGTAAAATGGAGATAATAGAACCTACTGCGCAGTGTTGTCATATGAGCTTATTAACATTCATTAACATTAGCTATATTTGTAATATACATGCGTTAACATTTATAAAGCACTGTATGTGTATTTTGAATGCATGTTTCCTTTTTTTTTTAGAGACAGAGTTTCACTTTATCGCCCTCGGTAGAGTGCTGTGGCATCACAGCTCATAGCAACCTCCAACTCTTGGGCTTAAGTGATTCTTGCCTCAGCCTTCCGAGCAGCTGGGACCACAGGCGCCCGCCACAACACCCGTCTATTTTTTGTTGCAGTTTGGCCGGGGTTGGGTTCGAACCTACCACTCTTAGTATATGGGACCAGCGCCCTACCTACTGAGCCACAGGCACCACCCATACTTCTGTTATTATTTAAGTAATAATAATCACTATTTATTATTTACAAGTGTTGTTCTTAACCTTTAAGAAAAATATCACTTTTAACCAAATAGGAGTGATATAAGTGGCACAGTGAGCATTATAAGCAGCTGATTCTTCCTCTAAGCTGCTTCTAATATTCTTCTTTGGGTAAAGTGCTTAAGAAAGCATTCTTCCCTCTAGAATGGTGGTTCTCAACCTTCCTAATGCTGCGACCCTTTAATATGGTTCCTCATGTTGTGGTGACCCCCACAACATGAGGTGGTCGCATGAAATTATTTTCGTTGCCGGGGAGCCACATGCCACTGATAAGAAGATGTGAAAAAGTAGTTGGTAAAGAAAGGGCTAATGCTCTCATTTGTGCAATGGATTTCAATTAGTTCACTAACTAATGCTTGATAAAGTGTTCTGGAGGGCATACCAGTTCCTTTCTCTTTCCTCCTAGTGCCCCTTGAAACCACAGGTGACCTTTCAATTTTATATACAAGATTTTGATCTCAGGAAAAGCAAAGTTTTCTTATCCCTGAAGATTAGAGAAAGTTCTCCCTGTGTGGAAAAGCCATAGAAGAGGAAATGCGAGGAGAAATACCTCCCTCCTCAAGCACCAGGCTATTGAAAAGTTAGGTCAGTTGAGAGAAAACATGAAATCCAAAGGCTTCCTGGCATTTCTGCAGACTCCTGGAAGGCTGGAGGAGGTAGAAACTCTATTTTTTTTTTCTTTTGAGACAGTCTTATGCTGTCACCCTGGGTAGAGTGCTGTGGTGTTATAGCTCATAGCAACCTCCAACTCTGGGGCTCAAGAGATCCTCTTGCCTCAGTTTTTCTATTTTTAGTAGAGACAAGCTCTCACTCTTGCTCAGGCGGGTCTTGAACTCCTGAGCTCAGGCCATCCACCCATCTCAGCATCCCAGAGTGCTGGGATTACAGGTGTGAGCTACCTCGCTGGCCTAGAAACTCTATTTCTGTATTAATTGGCCTTCCTAAAACCTGCTTCAATTATTTAAAGTTTCATCTCTCTTTATATGCTTCCGAATAGCACACTGCATGTCCAGATATCTTATTTACAAATTAGTATTACTTCTAGAAATGAGTTGGGGCCCAAAAAACTAGGGGTCCAGCAAGGTAGAATGAGGTATAACATTTTGGTTCATTTACTCACATCACAGAAGAATTGTTGTTAACACCATCTCAAATACCTTCCAAGAAATACTCTTCTGGGTAATATGAATAAATAATACAAAAAGAGTGTTATGGTCAGATAAGTTCAAGGAATACAGAGCTAATGTAAATTATATAGATTTCTTTGGGATAAAATTGCTCAGAGGTTTTAATAAATTAACATGTGTTATCAACCAGGATGAGCAACATGGCAATAGTCCCCAGGCTGCCTCCAGAGTAAAATGATACAATGGTGATTTAAGGGCTGCACTTGAGAAATAGCCAATTATTTCTCTACCAGGTGTTTTCACTGTTGGGAAGGTTCCTCCCATACCCTGCATCGGAAACACATCACAGGAGCCATAGCAGGGCAGTGAAGGACACAGGAGTCAGGAGACCTGGCTTCTAGCCCTACGTTCTTTTTATTGGTGGTGGCAAGCAGTAGTAAGCTGCTGATTCTCAATGTTATCCTCTATAAAACTGGATAGCAGTGGCCTTATTTTGCTCACAGAGCAATAGTTGGGAGTATCTGATGAGAAACTTGAAATAACACAACAGTAAGTGGTGGTTGCTGTGAGAACACCTATCGTAACTGACGCTGAGAAATTCCTTACCTTGTTTGTTTGGAGGATGCTTTGGGGTAGAACTGTCTCTCTTTGCTCCCTATCAAATCAGCGGGAGTGTGATGTCTGTTTAGTATACGCCACTGCACATGTTGATTCTGGAAAATGTATGCTGAGGTTCACGGAAGTCCTCTTGTACTATTGAAATCCCCAGATTGCTTGTCATCACATCACTCCGGGATGTCATGAAAATGCATAACTCACTTTGGTTGTCTGGACAAGCTTAGCGAGGTAGTTCTTTTTACCTGTTATTCACGGTTATTAACAAAATATTGCCTTGCTAAATGAACCAGCAGAACAAAACATGCAAATTCAGGGGCAGAGTTTGCAGGGCATTTCTGTCCAGCATGTCTGTGAACTCGACTTTCTTCATTTAAGAAGAAGGGCTAACGTTGTTTGGGTCATTTTAGAACAGCTCTGGATGTTTCCACATCAGGAGTCATCCACCTTTACTGGTCTAAGAGTGTTATCAAAGATATGCTGGAAAAGAACGTGGCTCCTGAGAGGTTTAGGTTTGGCACGTGTTCTCGAAAGGTGCAGGTTAAGGCAAACAAACTAAGTGGGGAGTCAAGGAAATAACAACCTGCAAACTGCAGAAATGGTTGAAGTACAACTTGAGTAGTAAAGCCATTCATAGCAATGACTGTGCGCCAAATGCTTTTCTCCGTACTTCACACAGACTAACTCCTTTGAATATCAAAATATCAGGGATGCTCTGGGTGGGCTAGTTGAGTCAAGATACCTGGAAAAGCCAGTTTAGTCCAGCCTCGGGCTTGGTGATGGCCTTCAGAAAGTTGACAGCTCAGCTGATCTGCAACTTCGTTTTATGATTCTGACACCCTCTTTCATAAGGAAGGTTTATTGTGTAGAAAGGAGTCTTAGCTCAGGAAGGCATGTGACAAACTATAAACACTTTTACAAAAATGCTTGCTAAGTATTTGCTGTCTATAACCCCATGTTGAACACAGGACTGTTGCTTCCCTTCCTCCCAGGAACTGGCAGCCTGTCCACTGACCTGATACAGAGTTTATCTTTCCTGAAACACCCCCCTCTCCAGAGCCCAGCCTTCCACAGCTTCGCCTCCCTGGGACATGTTCTTCTCTGTGCCAACCCATCATCTGGGCATGACCCATCCACTTTTCCTTTATCTGATCTCCCTTATCTTGCATCCTTAGCACAGACATTTGATAAATGGAGTCTATGGAGAATAAATCCTATAGGACATATAGCAAAGCTATAGCCAATCCTATAGCGATATGGACTCTGACTCGTCCTGAATTAAAATGGTTGGTGCCCAGGGAACTACATTGTTAACAACTGTCACTGGAGTTTCTTATGCTCCCTGCCTCACCTGGCTATCTAATCATGGACCTTCTTACCTTAGTGGGGGGGTCCATCTTGAGAATTTCTTGCTTTATGATTCAGAGTGCATGGAAAATGTTCCTGAGCAGAAGGGGACTTTCTAGGCCCCACTGCGCTAGGCCACTCTCTCAGAGGAGATTGTTCCTATCAATGAGTTTGATCATAATATTTATTAGCACTGACAGGCTGGGATTCAGATATTGCTTTCCTCCAATATTTGGGTGTGATTTGCCTTATTGTCCTTCCCTCACAACAAAGAAATATAACACAACAGTAATCCCATAATCTACAATCTCCTCTCTTATTGGAAATGAAGGCAAGGAAATTTGCAATGTGAGCACTTTTTCCTCCTTTTCCACACACACAGATCTGCTGTTGCTGCTGGGAAGCCCTGGGCTGGTTGCGTACTCAGGTGACTCACAGGGAATGATATACCCTCTGGACAGGTTCACCTTTTTTTAAGAAACATGAAGCATGACATAGCCCTGGATATTAGACTTTAATGACTTCCACCAGACCTTCTTTTGAGTGGGTGTGGCCACGCAAGTACAAGTTGAAATTCTCCAGAAATGTCCATGGCAATTGTGTAAAAGTGTGATCGATACTACAGAGGGACAAGGGTGTCTCATGGCCTCTGTGTTTGGTAGTTGAGAATCTCACTGTGATTCTTCAATGGGCTGAATAAGGCCTGTCCCAGATAAGGACCCTAGTCAGGGAATCCGTGAGATACTACAAATGCTTTTGTCTCTTCTAGGCCATGAAGGCAAAGGTTTTGTCTGTATTGTTCATCATGGTGTCATTAGTACTTATCAAATAATAGTTGTTCAACAAACATGTATTGGATGAATGAATTGATTACCTTCTTTGGATGACTATGGTGCTAGATCAGAGTTATGACTGGACTGAGACATGGGTGCTGTCCTTGTGGAGTTTTTAGGTTACTAGGTAAAGCAAGAGATTGGGGAAAAACATCATAAAATTTAGTAAAGATGTTTATAGGAGGAAGAAGCAAGATGGCAGCTGAATAACAGCTTCTTTGCAACCAGGAGCAATGAGATTGGGGAGAGAAGACTCCAGGCATCTCTGGCTTGTGGGCTCTGCCCAGAAGCATCTCTTTGGGGATGCAGGGAGACAGTAAGAGACTTCTGGACCCCAGGAGGAGGACAAAAGCAGTGGAGAAGTACAACAGTAGTGAGATTGCAGATAGGGAAAGCCTGTCCTATGGGTTGTTTTGTTTTTTTTTGGACTTGGGTACTTGGTTAAATTACCTTGGGAGAACTTGGGCAAGAGTGCAGGTGACTTTAAGCATTGTCCAGGGTCTGGGACTGAGCAGCTGGCTGAAATGGAGCTAACATTGTTCAGCTGTGGGCTGCACTTGCAGCCATTGTGGGAGAACTGCCCCTGCAGGCTCCTTCCTCAGGGTTGCAGATCAAGGCTTGGGCTGCAGACCTTGGGTGAGTGATCTAGTGATTATGAGCAACACCAAAGGCTGAGACTGAGATATAGGGGAAGAGCAGAACTTTCAGTGTTTGGCAGTGGGAGGGCTGCCTTGTAGCCTTGGCCCTCAGGGTCATAGAGTGAGGCCAGTTTTGGCATACTGGATAAGTGGGCAGCCAATTCATGAGCGATCCCAGCAACAAGTGCATTCCTGGGAAAGCTTCTGCTTAGCTAAGGTTACAGTTTAAAGTGTCTTTTAAGTGGGCTGAGGTAAGATTCAGGCTCTCAACCCTGTAGGGTTTGAGGGCAAAGAAGTCAGCAAAGGCCTCCAGCCTCCATCTCATATAGCTGTATTAGCATCATGATTAGCATCTCATACTGAAGATAACCTGTTCCCCAGACAAAATTTAGCAAGAATATGCTGCTTTAGTTGGTTTTTTTCAACATTTTCCACAAGATTTTTCCTTTTCTTTCTTCATTTTTCTATTTTAAATATAATTTTCTACTGTTGCCTCCTTTAATAATAAGAACTTCATTTTTGCTACTGTTTCTGCCCCTGTTATTTGATTTTTCTCCCAATTTTATCCTGTAAGGGTTCCTGTTTGTTTGTTTTGGTTTGATTTATAGTATTTTTATCTTTCCTCTCTATTTGGTGGAGATAGGGATACCATATCTGCTCAGTTTGGTAAAGAGCTGCTGACCTCAAAGGAGCCACACAACCCAGCACCCCCAGAGGTTGGGGGTTTTTAAGGTATGGGTCAAAGTACCCTAATGTATACCTTTATTACTCCTGTCTCTCTTTCTGTGCCTCTTTCTTTTTGTCAGTATTCCCTTTTACCCCCTCTTATTTCTCTTTTCTTTTTTTTTTTAAGTCTTTTTTCCCTTGCTCTTCAGTCTTCTCATCCTTTTAATCCTGTACTAAAGGATTAAATCCTTCAGTCTTCTCATCCTCTTAATCCTGTACTAAAAGGACTCATTGAAACCTTAGGCCAGAGGCACGGTAACTTAAAGACCAAGAGGAAGTAAAAGGAAAATTAGGGCAAGGAAACAGATAAAAGAAAACCCTCATTAGGAAGAATCAGCAGAAAAATCCTGGCAACATGAAAAATCAGTCCAGAGCAACCCCCCAAGGGACCATGAGGTAGCTACTGTAGAGGATTCCACCTATAAAGGAGTGTTAGAAATGACAGAAGGAGAATTTAAAATATAGATGATGAAAACAATGAAGGAAATTGCTGAGAAAGTGGAAAATAACCAAAAGGAAATTCCCAAACAGAATCAAATAAGAGATGAATGATATGAAGAATATAGAAAGGATATAGCAGCTCATGAATTATCCCAAAAGTCAACACTCTTCCTCTTCCCCCGAGTGGCCTGAGGTGATCTGTGAATATGGTTCGCTATTCACTTGATCCAGAAAACCCCACAGAGTCATTCAAGTCAAGAGGCTCAAATCTTCCTATTCACTTTAAGAACACATGTGAAACTGCCCAGTCCGTCAAGGGTATGCATATATGAAAAGCCACCAAGTATCTGAAAGATGTAACTTTAAAGAAACAACATGTACCATTCCTATGTTACAATGGTGGAGTTGGTAGGTGTGCCTATGCCAAACAGTGGGACTGGACACAGGGTTGGTGGCCCAAAAAGAGTGCTGAATTTTTGCTGCATATGCTTAAAAGTGCAGAGAGTAATGTTGAACTTAAGGGTTTAGATGTAGATTCTCTGGTCATTGAGCATATCCAAGTGAACAAAGTACCCAAGATGCGTCGCTGAACTTACAGAGCCCATGGTCGCATTAACCCACACATGAGCTCTCCCTGCCACATTGAGATGATCCTTACTGAAAAGGAACAGATTGTTCCCAAACCAGAAGAAGAGGTAGCACAAAAGAAAAAGATATCCCAAAAGAAAC
>CAUYQV010171410.1:0-17505 GCA_963574575.1 Galagoides demidoff | reverse complement strand
TCAATCCCTGCTAGGGTCTCACGTGGTAGTAGTTTCTTTGCTTCCCACCTGAGTAGAAGGGTACAGAGACATGGGAGGGTAAGAAAGGAAGATCATAATAGAGTAAGAGGAAGATGATCCATTCACCCTCTTCTAATTGTTCTTCCTTCTCTCAGTACATTAAAATCTATTGGTTAAAAAAAAAAAAAAAAACTTCACAATCACATTCTTCCTTGGGCTATTATCCAGAGAGGCAGGAAGCACTTCTCCTCTTTGCTACATAGAGTCAGACACAGAAAAAGCACCCAAACACCTCACTACTAACTACTTCAATTCTACAGAGTTTTCATATGTGTCAAATACCAAGCCAGACTTGGCCCCTGTCCTCAAGGAGGTTACATCTCAGTGGAGAGTAATACAGGTACACTCATAACTGATGGAACACAAGGCAAACCAAACCAAAGCTCATGGACACAGGGATGAGTGTCCCAGGGCCTATGTAATAATGACAAGAAAGAGTGGTTTTCAGGATGCAGAAGAATAAATATTTCCCAAGCACCTATATTACTCTATTGCATCTGAACCTCACAATAGCCGTGGGAGTCAGATATTCTTGCTCCCACTTTACAGTTCAAGATACAGAGAGATCAAGTAATAAGCCAAGGTTGCCCAGCTATATAGTTACAGTTCCATGATCCAACCCCAATCTGAGCAGCTCCAGAGAGTATGCTTATCCTTTCCACTGTATTATACTGTTTCTAGACCAAAATTTCACTAGCAGACCAATCCTTTTCTCCAGGTCACAGATTTCCCAGATAATAATGAGGTGTATGAGGATAATTTTTATGGTCTCAGCCCTGATATTCTGATGCTAATGTCACAGTTTTCCATCTAAAAGCTTTAAGGTAAAGTAAGAAATGGGGACCATTGAATCCTCCCACAAATAATCAGAAGAAAATACAGCCCGTGCAAGTGTGGTAGGCCAGAGGAAAGGGCATCTGGAAATGGTGATCTTCAGCATACTACTTTTTTCCAGTCTAAGGGAGGGGAAGGAAAGGGGGAGATCAATGGAATTATTTTCTAATAAAATACCCTGAAAGAAGCTCAGAAATACAGCTGTGACTCCAGGCTCCATCTCAGGATTACCCAGCAACAAGGTAAATACTCCTTTTAGAAGGTATGATATATTAGCACAGAATCTTTAGAGGCCAAGTGTTGAGAGAAGAAGCCCTCAGGATTAGGGATCAGTGCACAGCTTTCTTGTTAGGGAGATGGGAAGCTGAGTGGTACCAGCTTACCACATCAAACCCTAATGCAGGGTAGGAAGATATATCACAGTCTACTTCAGATATGTATGAAATGAAAGAAAATCATAAAAGAGGGCTGATGCCATAAAAGATGACCAAGATAATTTTAAAGGTACCACTAGCTAAACTGCAGATGATCAGACTAAGATAATTACTCAGTGTTATCTGGTTCACACAGTATATCAACCAGAGTCACTCTGATTCTATTTTAAATACATGCCACATGTTAATTCCAATAAGCAAAAAAAAAACTTGACAAAATACACCTCTATGTTCCCCCAACTGACTGACCCTGAATAACACACATATTCTTTTCATGCTTCCATTTCCTCATTTCTAAAGTAGGGATAATAGTAACAACTTCATTTTGGTATTGTGAGAATTATTAACATATATAAAATGCTTAAGAAAGTACACCTTGAGTAGAAAAAGGAAAGTATAAAGAGGAAAATTTCTGTATCACAAAGCCACCTACTTGCCAGGGCAAAAATAGGAGGCTCTATATAAGTGATGGTTATTATCTTAACGATTACTGTGTGCTTTAGATGCTATATCCTGTCTCTTATTAATACAAAAACCCAATAAATGATACACTGTTATGGCCCCCAAACCAAGGTCAGTGATATTGGAAGCAATTTTCCCAAAGGGGCAGAACTCAGACTCTCTAAAGTTCATGCTTTTAACCAGCATACCACATTAAAATGATGAGCTCCCTGCCAACCCAGTGGAACAACCAGCTTCATGGAAGATTTCTGAGGTGAAGAATTCCAAAAGACCTGTGTTCTAGATTCAATACTTCTACTGTGTCCTTGGAAAGTAGATTAAATTTTCAAACTGTTTCCTCATTTATACAAGACAATATAATAGTTCCTATTTGACCTGTTTTACATGGCTACTTGAGAGCATGATCAAATATGTTTATGCAAGAGAAAGAATCCTCTCATTTTTCAGAGCTCTTAAACATACATCCTCTGCCCCACTAGTCCTATACATCTCTTTGTCTTGCCCCCAAAAGTGAAATCCTTTCTCACTGCCCCCCAACACAGAGCTTCTGTTCCACTACTCTAGAATTTTGCTTACAATGTTTATTCTGCTAGGAACGTACCTTTCCTTACTAGATAACCAAGGCCACACCTCATTTATCTCAATATTTCCAATGCCTAGCACAGAGCCTGGCATAGAGGAAATTCTCAAAACATAGGTCTCCTAGTGTTACATATTTTCTCAAAATCCTCCAGGGGATCTCATTTTACTTAAAATAAAAGCCAAGGTCCTATGATGACATGATCTGACCTCTCATTGCTTTTCTGATCTCATCTGTTCCCACTATTCCTCTATTCACTCCAGTATGGTCACTCTGACCTCCCTATTGTTTCTTGAGTACACAGTCCCTATTTCAGGTCCTTTGTATGTGCTCTTCCCTCTTCCTAAAAGGTAGTTCCCCATGAAAGCCACATGGTTTGCTCCTTTAGGTCTTTTCTCAAATGTTCCCTCTTCAGGTAGAAGCCCCGTCACTCTCTAGCCTGTTGTTGTACTTTATTTTTCTTCACAACCACCACCACTACCTGACAATATATATTATACATATGTTTGTTTATCTCTCCCTTTCGTTGATATAAATTCAATGGAGATATTTGCAAAATATAGGTATTTGCAGAACCTATACTGGGGTCTGACACAGAGTAGGTACTCAATAACTATCTATTTAGTAAATGAATCAGTGGGTGTTGAGTGAAACGTGGCTACGAAAAACTACCCAGATATTTCTTGCCAGCTTTCACCTTCTTTCCCTGGGGCCAGAACCTCAGAGAAGAAGTTTCACCCCATTCTAATTTATTCTAATTATAATTAACCCCATTCTGCCTAAATATACCCCATTCTAATTATGGACCAAATGATATGGGGCTGTGGCCTAAGGAGATCCAGGGAAAGAAGGACAAGGAAAATGCTATCCTTTTCATCCAATGTGTTTTCAGTGTTGCCTACTGACAGGATGTTAGGGAAATAAATTCATCCAGCCCTACATTTGATCTTCTGGTCTCAGAAATATGTTTAATCAAGCCAGCTTAGCTTTTAAATAGATGTGGGGTTTTGTTTGTTTTGTTTTGTTTTTTGATACAGAGTCTCAACCTGTGGTTCTGGGTAGAGTGCCAAGGTGTCACAGCTCACAGCAACTTTCACCTCTTGGGCTTGAGCAATCCTTTTGCCTCAATTTTTCTATTTTTAGTGGAGATAGGGTTTCACTTTTGCTCAGGTTGGTCTTAAACTCGTGAGCTCAAGCAATCCATCCGCCTAGGCCTCCCAGAGTGCTAAAATTATAGGTACAAGCCACTGTGCCCAGCCTTTAAATAGATGCTTTTGCTACCTCCATCATGTTGGGTTTTCTGTTCCTTCCAATTTCTTTTGATTCAATCATCCAATGGTAAACTGGAATAGGCCCTTGGGTATTAATTACTCAATAAGGATAGGAGGTAAAGGGTGACACAAAGAGGAAAGCACAACCACTCCAAATCAAGCTCCCAAACATTGGGTTCCTGCTAAAATTCTCCCAAAAAAAAAAAAAGAAAGATTAAAAAAATGTCAGGGGTATGTTCCTTTCCCTTCCTTTCATGTGGATTTAATGAGGGTGAAAGGAGCCAAAGTGACAGCTCAACCAAACCTCAGCTTCAGAGAAATCAGAAATGGAAATTTCCCAGAAAATACAGTATTCTGGAATCAGGTTCTTCTCCTTGCTGCTCTTCTAAATTGCTGTAATGTACTGATTGCTACCTAGCGGGATGGGTGATACTTTCATTCATCTATTTATTTTTCAGGAAACCTGGGGGATGGGGCAAAAGTAGGGGTACTTTAGGAACTCCTAGTCCCCATAGATGGTAACTGGAGTTGGGCACATTTACCTAGAATATTAATGGAGTAAGCTGAGGCCAAATTCAGGCCCTGACATAAAACAAGATTTCCTTCTCTCTAGCTCCGAATTTTTTTTTTGGGGGGGGGAGATAGAGTCTCACTTTGTCACCCTGGGTAGAGCGCTATGGCATCATAGCTCACAGCAATCTCAGACTATCAGGGTCAAGCAATCCTCTTGCTTCAACCTCCCAAATATCTGTGACTATAGGTGCCACCACGACATTGGCCAGTCTTTCTAGTTTTAGGAGAAATGAGTTCTTACTTTGCTCAGGCTGGTTTCAAACTCATGAGCTCAGGCGCTCTACTCACCAAGGCCTGCCAGAGTGCTAGGATTATAGGCATAAGCCACACCCAGACAAATGCTCTGATTTATTGAGCAGATACCTATTGGCTGCATGCCACCAACCCTCCAAATTTCTCTCCAAGAGATATTAAGCACTGAAGGATCTCTTTATGTCTCATTTTTTCATTTGATAAATGAAACTGCAGATGATTTAGACAGTCACCCTGTTTTTTCCAACATCTTGGGAAGCAAAAGGGTAACAGAGACAACAAAGCACTACTTCTTTTTTTTTTTTTTTTTTGATTTGCAAGGTTTGTTCACAGCAGCCTTCAGCAATTTGTCAGAACCTCTCACCTTACCTGTCCAACTTTTTAGGCAGGTGGAACACATAAAGAACATATAACAAGGAACCAGTGATGTTGGGTCTCCTTTCCCAGGAATTATCAAACCATAGAGCATTCATGTCCTATTACTTTCTGGGGGATACTCCCCAGCACTCATCCACTGACTGACTGGAATTTGGATTTACTCCTTAAGGTAGTCTCAATGTCTTATTTAGATATAGACTTGTTACTTCAAAGACAGAACATTGCAGTATCACATAGAACAGCAATTGCACTGTGGAAGGCAGAAAGTTGAAAAAGCATATAGTGCAATAGTAAAAAGACTACCATATAAGAAATTAGGAGACTAGATTCAAGTTCCAGCATTGTTACAGACTTGCTCTGTGTTGTTGGTTAGGAATAGGCCTATTTCTGTTTTTCAGTCTTCCATCATCATTACAAGATGTATGAAGGTAATTGAGAGGTGTATAAGGGTATGTGTGAGTATGTGTGCATGTACACGAATTGTTAGAGTTGTCAGGAGAGTTGACTGACAGTTCTAGCTAGTTCTAGCCTATGAAATGCACCTATCAGACCTTACTAGAGAAAAGACTTCTTAGAGGGCAACTGCTCTGTGGCAAGTTCTGCAGTGACCCCAGAGTCTGAGAATAGGACCATGAAGAATTTTTCTTATCAATTACTATAGATTAAATATTTGTGCCCGCATAATGTTCATATGTTGAAACCTAACCCCCAATGTGATGGAAGAGAGGCCTTGGGAGGTGATTAGGTCATAAAGACAGAGACCACATAAATAGAATGGGATTAATTCTCTTATAGAAGAGGCCCAAAGAGTTCCCTTGCTCCTTCCATCATGTGAGGATCTAATGAGAAGATAGCAGACTATGGACAAGAAAGAGGGCTTTTACCAGACTCTGAAACTACCAATTTCTTCATCTTGGACTTCAGAACTACAAGAAATAAAATTTTGTTTATAAGCCATCCAGTCTATGATATTTTGTTATTGTAGCCTGAATGGAACAAGACACCCATTTAGGTAATGAAGGACTTCACTAACCAGAAGGATGCAAGGTGTGTGTGGCGTTGGGTAAGACTGGAAGACCAGTCAACCACACGACAAAGGGAGACAGAAACTGGCAGAATTTCCTTTTTGTACCCCACCCAGACAAACACACAGGACATGCCTTCTGAGATGCCCAGTCTTTAAATTATAGCTTAGGGTTATGCAGTTTGGTGTTACTGAAGCTCCTTGGGTAAACCAGGGAATTTCAAGTTATTTTTGCTCCCCTCTGGCCCCTGCTCCAGAGACTAGAGGCTGAGAGCACATGGAGGAATTAGGTCTTCCAAGTATTGGGAAATGGGGAAATGTTCTAGGGAATAGGAAAACAACTGCTGCTGGACACTGGACACCTCTTAGAACTCTGTAAGGGGAGAGAAAAAGGCCTGCTTACCAGGCATGAATACATACATACATACATAAAATGGGCTTGCTAGAAGTCATATGCTTTTGGTTCTTTGCCTCTAGTTAGACAACTGGCCAAAGCAGAACTGACACAAAAAAGGAAAATCCATGATTTTCTAGTAAGTCTGGGCCAATACTGGCTTCCTCTAATGAGCAAGATGGTAATTTATTTAGATTAATTCCTCTCTCTAGCATCTCAAGGAATCACTCCTGTTCTGCTCTTGCATGGTGACATTATACTTTGAATAGGATTAAAAAATATGTCAGCTGATCAGAATTGTGGTCTTTTTCAGCTATCTACATTAAGGATGAACAGAGGTAACAGAAAAAAAAAAGATGTTTTCTTTTTGGTGATCTAGGTTAAGTAACTCTTTATGAACCTGATGTCTCACCTGCTTGAAATGTGTTAAACTACTTGAAATGTTAAGAGAGACACTGTCTCCTAATCATAGAAAAATAACACCTGAGTAGAGGCCAGTGAAATAGGGAACTGGCTGTATCTCTACACAGGTAGTCCCTGGGTTATGAACAATATATGTTCTGTAGATTCATTCTTTAGCTGAATCTATATGTAAGTTGGAACAGGTATATTTACCTACCACCTATAATAGCCTCCATTTGTAAGTGTGAGTTGTATGTAAATCAAATGTTTGTAATTCAGGGCCCATGTATTGTGATCACAAAGCTTAGGATTGCTGCTCCCTACCTGGCAGCATACCCAGCCTCTCTAATGTTGATTACCTTGCACACTATCAGACTATACAACTTTGGCCTGAGAGATAAATGCAAAGTGTCATTGTTCCTGGTTTTCTTAGTGAGCATCTAGATAGGGAAGGTTTTAGTGACTTCAGCTACTCAAAGCTTTTTGAGTTAAGTCACAGCTGTTTGCAATGAAATAGAAGGCTATCAGGGATTATTTTAAAAGAAGATGATAACAATAAAATTTGCTATATGGATTTGGCAGAGATGATGATCATGGTCTAAAATGTGCAAGCTTGGGTAAATCTAGTAGATAAGTCAGGATGAGACAATCCCACAAACTGGAAAATTACGTTGGCTGTCCTTCTTGGTTGGGAAAAAGAGAATCTCACATTGTGTGTCTGTGAGTAAATTAATTATACTACTTATTATTTATTATTCAAGTGTGCATCTCTAGTGATCACAAATCTAAGACTTAAAAGAGCTTTAAAAAAAGTTACCAAGTCAACCCAAATGTTTCCTGGCTATGCCCAAACGGATGATTCCTCTCCTCTCCCCACCCCTCTTCTCCTTCCTTCCTTCCTTTCTTCTTCCCTTCCCTTCCCCTCCCATCCCATCCCTTCCTTTCTCCCCTTCCTCTCTCTCCTCTTTTTTTCCTTCCTTCTTTCTTTCCTTCCTTCCTTACTTCTTTCCTTCCTTCCTTCCCTCCCTCCCTTCTTCTTTCCTTCCATCATTCCTTCCTCTTCCTCTCTCTCTTTCCTTCCTTCCTTCTTTCCATCTTTCCTTTCTTCCCTCCCTCCCTTCTTTCTTTCTTTCTCATTCTTTCCTTTCTTCTTCCTTTCCTTCTTTCTTTCATTGTGAGACAGAGGTTCATTTAATCTCCCTGGGTAGAGTGCTATGGCATCATAGCTCATAGCAACATCAAATTCTTGGGATCAAGCAGTCCTCTTGCCTTAGTCTCTCAAGTAGCTGGTACTATTGGCACACACCACAATGCCTGCCACAAAAATTTCTCAAATATTCTTAGAAATTACTCAAATACTAAGCACCTCTCATTAGCAAGAATTTTTGCCTTGAGTCTAATCTAAACCCTTCCTCTTGTTCTTCAAATATAATTCATTTTACTCCATCCTTGGCTAACATAGTAAACTTTTGCCAAGTTATTCAGACTCTCCAACCCTCTTATTTGGAAGGGTCCTACCTCCCAATCTAGTACAGAAGCTTGCCACTGGGCAATCTTGTCGATATTCTCCAAACGTCGCTTGCGTTCATTGATCTGCTGAGTCACATTTCTCATGACAGCCAAAGCAGCTGCCACATATCTGTAGTCACTGTAAAGACACAAGAGCGAATGTTGAATGAGCCAATGTGCCATAGAAGTAATAAGCTAGATGTCAGTCTAACATCCACTGTCTTCTTCCTCCTTAATAACAGACCTCTGATTTTCAGATGGAAACCCATGCCACCTACAGTTAAAGATTACATTTCCTATCCTTTGTTTTAGCAGGGATGATTATGGAACTAAATTTCATCAATTGATATGTAAACAAAAGTGTTGGGTAGGACTTCTGAGAAATCACCTTTAAGGAAGAGAGCATACCCTTCATTAGCCCTTACTCAATCCTAATGCTTGGAATGTGGATGTGATGGCTGAAGCTTTAGTAGCCATACTGGACCATGGGAACAAGGCCTAAGTTCTAGAAATGGGATGGCAGAAAGCTATAAGTTTCTGATGACCATAGAGCCACCATGCCAGGGCATAGACCTTCCACTTGCAAACTTCTTTGACTCAAGAGAGAAATGGACCTCTTGTTTTATATAGCACTGTTTCTGTGTCTTATCTGATACAACCAGCCAAGAACCAAGAAGGGAGCTTTACACACAGCACAGTCCAGACAACCTTACCATCTCTTCCACCATCTATTTCTAGGGAGCTTCTACCGCAATCACTGGGAAATAATATCCCAACCCTTCCTTCTGCACAATATAGTGATAGAATGTAGCACAGTACTTAGAACACAGAGTATGAAAGCAGACGTTGTGGGCTTAAAACATTTTTGTCACTTAGTAGCAGTGAAGCCTTTGGTAAATCTCACCCACTTTTTTACTGACTCAGTTTTCTCATCTATAAAATGGGGAGAATAATACTAGAATTTATTGAGGGTTTAATAAATTAAATGCAATTATGCATGTAAACAGTTTTATTCTTGGCTCATAATAAATGTTAACAATATTATCATTATAAATAAAATATTTTTGTAGTACAGACATCAATGGGATGCCTTGCAAAACCCCTAGTCCCTGAAGTATAATCCTTAGGCCTGCTTTCTGGGACTCTGGATAGCCTAAATGCTGAGAGTTACACATCCTGCTCATTTTTCTCTGGTTTGTCTGATCTTATTTCCAATTGAATGGCTTCTGTGAAAGGCAGATTGAAAGTTAGATTTCAGTCATTCTGTGGAACTAAAATAAACTGAGAAGACAAGAGAATGAATTACCCCTTAGTGTTACCACCTTTTCCTAGAAAGGCTAAAAGTGCCTTGTGGTCACTAATTTGCTTAATCTCTTACCACAATTTAGAAAAAGGGAGAAAAAGAAGATGTGCAACATTTGCCTTTTTTCTTTCTTAATACAATAAAGAGTGGAGTGGTGGACCACACAATGGCCCAGTGAACAGAGTTCTAACTGCCAGGCTAGAAGCCATGCAATACCTATTCTTCACTAGCATGCATTGATCCAATCTGTCAGAACTGTAGCCCTCAAATTCTACTGAATTTTATCGCCTTCTGTGATAAAATTCTCACTACTCTTCCTATCTAGTTTATTCTGTCTTAAGACAAATCTGTCAGAAAAGTCTTCTTTGTTCTGATCATTAATGAATGTTAGCCATTATCAGCTTTTCTTCTGAATCCCACTGCTGACTCATATTGAGTTTATGGTTAACTAATACTTCCTAAGTCTCTTCAAAACATGTTTTCTAAAAGCTGTACCTGCCTGTCCATGAGCTATTGATTTCTTATCTTAGATCAAATTATAAAACTTTGCATTTGTTGTTGTTGTTACATTTAGTCCTTTTACAGTTAGTTGTTCCAACTTTGGGCTCTCCAATACTATAAAAGTTTCTCTCTGGCTAGACTGTCTGAGCCTGCTCCCATGGTTATGACAGAAGAGGAGGTTTCATCACAGAATCTGCTAACATAAGTAAGTATTCCTAATATTTGAAACCATTTTCTATCCCCTGTGCTTTCCTTTCTCTGATTAGAGGACATATGTGCCTTAAGCCACTTTCTGGGAATTAAACCATAGAGCCATACTGTCTAACATGGTGGTCACTTACCATATTTAATTAAAATGAAATAAAATTTAGTCCTTCTGTTATGCTAGCTGTGTTTCTCAGTACTCAATAGCTATATGTAGCTGGGACATTGTATTGGCCAGCACAGGTACAGAACATTTACATCAATACAGAAAGTTCCATTGTATAGTATTGACATGGGAATATTCTTACCTCTGTCCGACCTTGAGTACTTTCCTGTCATAGATTAATCACTGCACTGTCCCCTACTGTCTGTTTTTTGCCTGGCTTCCTTTCTTAAAACAACTGGAAGGGTAATTTACTCATTTCTAACCTGTTCCATTAGCTTTGCAGGTGAGAGAAGAAAATAGTTATGGTGTAGCCTGGACCTTGGCCAGAGCCTCTGGACCCTCAGATGAGGTCTGGACCAAGGCCCTTATTAGGGCAAGTGTCAGAACCAAGACTTTTTAGTTCTATATGTGTCAGCTAATCTCTTATATGGATTCTTCCATCTTGTAAGCTTAAGGATGGTGGGATGGGGAAAGTATGTCACCTTTCCTACCCTTCTACAAATGCAGTATTACTCTACATTTATCACTTTCTATCTAGTCTTCTATCTTAGAGACCACTCTGACTACCTGAATTTCAGGCCTACCTACCTGACGACCTGACTAAGCCTCCAAGCAGGCAGCAGTCTCTAACTGCTTTCAAATCCAATTCTCTCACCTTGATATATATGCATAGCAGAAGCTATTACCTTAGTAGAGCCTCCTGAGGTATGCCAAGAGGGGTTTCTCTTGCCCTGGAAGGTAGTGTTGGGCCCCACAAGTCACCCTTAACAGGGTAGTGATTTATGTAGCCTACCACTGCCTAAGCTATTCTATCAGCATTCTGGAGCCCAGAGGGTAATAAGGGAGAAGACGAGGGAGTAAGATATCAATAAAGATTTGAAGCAGGAGTTCCAATCACAAGGTGAAGGAGCATAAAAATGCCAAATCTCATGCAAATGTCCATCTTGCTAGCTCCTACCAAACACACCAAAACCCTGGGGTTGTTCTGGCTTAAGAAACTAACACAGCTTTGGGCTATGCTTTAAAATATTGTTTTTCTGGGACTCTTAAGATAAATTATATAGCATATAATTTACCTAGTGAATATTATGAGTCCACAAATATGATTTTTAAAGCCTACTGCTAGGTTCCATGGGATAAATACTCAGGAAGTAGGTAGGTGAGGAGCTGTGATATAACATTTGAGAAGCACTATTTGAATATCCAGTTTTAAAACCACTGGTCAGAATGAAAGCTGCTCCATTGAGCTATAGGTTCAAGAGTTGCTGGTTTTGGTCACTTAGCACCATGTAATACAACTTTGGAGGTCATTTAGGCTCATAAACCTTCTTGGGCACAAAAATTACCTAGAGAGCTCTTTAAAAAACTAGACTCTCAGACCAATGCACATGCTTTGTGTCCTTGATTTTCCACAGATTGGGTGTATCATTCTTCCTTTTTAGTTTTCAATTTTTTCAGCCATGGAATAAAGAAATATGATGAGAAGGGAGGGTCTTTCCAAAATTCTGCCACATGTATTTTTTATTTTTCATTTCCAAATATCTTAATTTCAGTAGAGATTCAATGTATTACTAACTTTCATAAGAGAACATATCCTTAGAAAATTTGTGGAACTCAGTTCTGGCAACAGGCTATATTAAGTCTATTCAAGTCACTTCAAAATTTTATGTTTAAGGAGCACTCTTACTACCTTAAGACTAGTAAACTGCCTTAGGGCAGAGGAAACGGAATCTTCCTTTGCAAGTTCCTGCTCCTCTTGCCTCCCTCACAGCCAAAAAAGTGTGGAAGACACAGCTATTGCTATCCTTGTTACTCCAAAAAAGGAGAGAACAGGGCCACTACATTTGGGTCAAAATCTGAATCCTGCCTAGGGCTCCTGAATCACTGAAGCACATGACCCATTACTTTCTAAAGAAAGTAATATCAACTCAGAAATGAGCCCGGGGCTCAGCTGTGATGCTTGGCATCAACCAAACCAACTGGCCAACACACATCTATCTCTAGAAGTCAGAACTAAGAAAACTAGGCAATGGAGCCAAATGAAAGTAGAAAGCAGGCTTAATAAGAATCAAGCAGAAAGCTAAAGAAAATGGGGCAAAGGCTTTCTTTGTTCTTAGAGTGCTCAATCTGAGGAAGAGCCAAGAGCTGGCCCAACAAGTCTAAGGCCAGAGATTTAAAATCATAAAGGCAGGCTACAAACAGGCTGAGGGTGCTAAGTCATGAAGTAAGGCATATGAATGAGTGAGGATGGCTTATTGTAGACCATCCCTATTGTCTGAGATTACTCAAACATGTATATTGCTGATAGGGGGCAAAGAGCCTAATTTCCATTCAGAGAAAGATAAACTCCTTAGTCCTTATTGGGTTGGTATTCTTAAAATACTTAAAAACTTTGGAAAAACTTCCAAAGAAATCTCAAGTCCATTTTCCACTAGCATACTCTGTATATAAGGGAAAATTATGGCTGTGGTGGTGCAGAGGAAGGTGAAAAAGGCTAAAGAAAAGACTAAAGAAGGTCAGGGATATAGCCATACAGAAGGAATTCAAGTTTGGTACAAGTTGGGAAGGCTATCACCACAAAATTTGAATTAATCAAGCAGAGTGGAATACATAGTTGAACAATTATTGAATAAGACTTGGTTCATTTGGCTGAACTCAGGGCTAAGGACCAGACTACAAACTCCCTGAAGGTAAGGCATAATAGTATGATAATGATGGTGAATAATGATTTTGTGTGCATACCAATGTATCACTTTAAAAGTAATTCTCAAAAGCACTCCCTCACTTTATACATACAATAGCCTAGTGCAGTAAACAAGAATATATCTTCCTACTTTCCTATAAGCCAACAGAAGCCCAGAAAAGGCAAAAGGACATACATTGTCAATAATGCCAACATGTAGAGGAATTCGTTCCCTCACTCCCACCTCCCTTAATCTCTTACCTGTGGTCTTGGGCAGTATACTTGAGAAGCTCAGCCAACTGTAAGGGGTACTTGCAGATCTTTTGCACTGGAGTCAAAAGGAAACCATCAATAGCAATATCAATCATCTGCTGCAAAAGGCGACAGGCCTCAAAGAAGTGCTGGTAACGGCTGTCTTTCATCAGCTTGGACAGTTCCATACAGGCATCCAGGTGATTGTTACAATATTCTGAGTATATCCAGAATCCATCTTGCTGTGGGCAGAGGAATAAAAGGAAAAGGAAAGGCTACTGATTATCCACCCAAAACGTCTTAAATAAATGGAAATACAGGATCTATTTTATTGATATTAAAATGATAACAATTCCAATGTTCTTTAATTTGTTAATAACGTAATGGCATGATTTACTAAAAGAAATTATTTGGTAACTAGACAAACTGATTATAAATTCTTTTAAAAATGAATAAGTAGCAGTAGTAAGGAAATTACAAAAAATGAAGGGTAGTGTGAGGACACTGGCCCTACCAATAGTAAAACAACATGTCAAAACTCTGGTATTCATTCATAAAATGAGAAGGATTAGAGATTCTAATTCTGGCAATGGCAGACTATGTGCTTTTAGATAAACTCTGCCACTGAGAATAGCTAAGAAAGCTCAATAAATAGGCAAAGGAATCACAACATCCTAGCATCAAATTATCCCCATCAAACATTCCTTAGAAAATATATGTTGAAATATTTAGAGATAAGGACCCCAAGGTATATACAAGTTAAACATTTATGACCAATAAAAAAAGTGTGAATATATATATATATATATGCATGTGAGTATGTGCATATATATATGCATATAGAGAGAAGGGAAGAAAAGAGTCAGGAGAGACATGGAGTACATGATCCATAGATAAAACAAAAGTGATAAAATGTTAACAACAGATGAATCTGGGTAAATGGTAGATGGCTACTGTACCATCTATTATACTATTATTATTTTTCATCATTTCTGTAAGTAGGAAATTATTTCTAAGTAAAATATTTTTCAAGACTATAAGAATTAGGAAGAATCAGGGAAATGTAATACCACCAAAGAAACATAATAAACTTCCCATGACTGATCCCAAAGAGTTGCAGATACATGAAGTGCCTGATAAATAATTGAAAATAATCATCCTAAAGAAGCTCAGTAAATTAAAAGAGAACATGGATCATTAATTTAACAAAATTAAAAAATAAATACAAAAACAAAACAAAAACTTAAACAAGATCAAGCAGAAGAAGAATAAGTGGACTCAAAGACAGATTATTTGAAATCAGTCAGAGGAGAAAACAAAATAAGAAAAAGGAACAAAGAAATACTACAAGATCACCGGGACACAATATAGAGAGCTAAAATTCACAAAATTTAGAAATTGCAGAAGAGACAGGGAAAAGGAAATAAAGCTTTTTTAAAGAAATAATGGCCCCAAACTTCCAAATCTGAAAAAAGATAAAGACATTCAAATATAGAAAGCTCAGAAATTCCTAGTCAAATTTAAGCCAAAGAAGAGCTCACCAAGCTGCATTATAATGAAACTACAGAAACCAAAAACAAATGAAAATTTTGAAAGCAGCAAAATGGAAGAAGTATGTCACATAGAAGGGACTATTAACAATATTATCAGCATATTTTTTAGCAGAAACTTTGTAGTATATGGAAGAATGGGATGATATATTCAAAGTGCTGAAAGAAAACAAAAAACCTGTCAACCAAACATACTTTACTCAGAAAGATATCCCTCAGAAATGAGAGAGAAATAAAGACTTTTGCAGACAAACAATGTTAAAAGAGTTTAGCACCACTAAACCTATCTCACAGGAAATGCTAAAGTGATTTCTTCAAGCTGAAAAAAAAGACCACTAATAAGTAATATGAAAGTATAAATCTTTCTTGTAAAGGTAAATATATAGTCTAATTCAGAATATTGTAGTACTATAACGGTAGTATGTGAACAAATTGCTTATAACTCTGAAGATAGAAGAAAAATTATTAAAAATAACTATAATTACATTAACTTGTTAAAGAATACATATTATTAAAATGTAACCTGTGACATCAAAGACATAAAATGAGGGAGGATTAGAAGTGTATAACTTTTTTCTGTGACCAAAGTTAAGTTTAGAACAGCTTAAAATAGATTAGTATAACATTAAGACCTTTTACATAAACATCACAATAACTGCAAAGCAAGAGGACCTGTAGTAGATACCCCCCAAAAAATAAAAGATAAAGAGAAATGAATCATAGTATGTCACTATAGGAAATCATTAAATCACAAAGGGAAATACGGTAGAACCTTTTTAAGTTGACCACCCAAGGGATCATAATAAGCTAGTCAACATACAAAGATGGTCAACATAAGGAAATAGACTATTGTACTGATACATACATGTAGTATATGTCCAAATTAAGAAAATTATGCCAACATAAGAAGGTGGCCAATGTAGCGATGTGATCAACTATGGAGGTTCTACTAAACAGAGAAGAGAAAAAGGTTATAAAAAAGAGTCAGAAAATAACTAATAAAATGTCAACAGCAAATATTTATCTTTTAATAATTACTTTAATAGATTCAATTCTCCAATGAAAGAATACAGACTGCCTGAATGGATTTATAAACAAAACCCACTATAGTAGAACCTCCATAGTTGACCGCTTTCCTACACTGACCATCTCACAGACATGCACCACATGTATGTATCACTATAGTAGCCCTAGTTCCTTATGGTGCCCTCCTCTTATGTTAACCAATTTGTGGTCAACTTAAAGATGTCAACTTGAGTGGTCAATTTAAAGAGGTTTTACTGTATTTGTTGATAAAAAAAGAGTCACTTCACCCTCAGAAACATGCACTGGGCAGATTCTCTTACATTGACCCCCTAAAAGTCGTGCTGTAAGAAGCAACAACCTCTTCTCTTTGTCTCACCGTCAGCTCAGCAGCCATGAAGCAGCAACTAGGCAGGAGTGCATCTCCATCCACGTTGATTGGTGTTCATATTGGCAATGCCTCCTGGGATCTCTACTGCCTGGAACACAGCATCCATCCCAATGGCCATATGCCAAGTGCCAAGACCATTGAGGGAGAAGATGACTCCTTCAACATCTTCTTCAGTGAGATAGGCACTGGCAAGCATATTCCAAGGGCAGTGTTTCTAGACTTGGAACTCACAGTCATCAATGAAGTTCACACTGGTACCTACCGCCAGCTTTTCCACACTGAACAGCTCAACACATGAAAGGAAAATGCTGCCACTATCTATGCCCATGGGCACTATACCATTGGCAAGGAGATCATTGACCTAGTCATGGACAAAATTCCTAGGTTGGTTGACCAGAGCACAGGTCTTCAGGGCTTCTTGGTTTCCCACAGCTTTGATGGAGGAACTGGTTCTGGGTTCACCTCTCTGTTGATTATGGCAAAAAGTATAAGCTGAAATTATCCATTTATCCCGCCCTCCAAGTATCCACAGCTGTAGTGGAGCCCTACAACTCCATACTCATCACCCATACCACGTGGGAGCACTCTAATTGTCCGTTCATAGTAGACAATGAGGCCATATATGACATCTGTAGTAGAAATTTTTATACTGAGCACCCAACCTATAATAACATGAATAGGTTGATAGGTCATGTTGTGTTCTCCATTACTGCTTCCCTCAGATTTGGTGGAGCCCTAAATGTTGACCTGAAAGAATTCTAAACGAACATGGTACCCTATCCCCACATCCACTTCCCACTGGCCACATATGCGCCTGTGATCTCTGCTGAGGAACCTATCATGAGCAGCTTTTTTATTTTTTTTTTTATTGAATGGTAACTATGTACATTAATGCACTTCTGGGGTACAGTGTAGGTTTTTCACATGCAATCCGAAATACTTCCATCAAACTGATCAACACAGACTTCATGTCATTTTCTCAGTTATTGTTTTAAAATGTTCTGATTCTATTCTTAGAGAGTTTCACTTGTACCCCTGAAGATAAACCTCAAAAATGGTCCCTCCAATCCCCTTCCCTCCACCCATTCCCCCCTCCCTTCTCCCTCCCCCCTCCCCAAATTCTTAGGCTATTTGGTTATAGCTTTCATATAAAAGGTATAAATTAGTTTCATAATAGGGGTGTGTACATTGGATACTTTTTCTTCCATTCTTGTGATACTTTGCTCAGAAGAACATTCTCCAGCTCCATCCATGTGAAC
>CAUYQV010171409.1:0-12227 GCA_963574575.1 Galagoides demidoff | reverse complement strand
GATCAGACAGAAAAGAAACATTTAAAATAAACAGAGCATTCCGTACATAACCTAATACAATCTAAAATCTGAGAATAAAAGTGAAAAACATTTCAACTTATATTTTAAGCTAACGTTATATCTTCCAGATACATTTCTGTTGTTTAAAATTGACATTTACTTGGACGCTTTAATTACCACAAAGCTTTCTCACTGCCTCAGTGATCAACACTTGGGCCATTATTGGACTGATGTAACTTAAGTGGTAGAAAAATATTTTATAAAGCTCTAAAATGACAGTTTACTAACTTAATGAAATAATAGATCTGGCAAAGGCAGTTCAAAGAAAGTGAAGGGGAACACAGAAATGGCTTCCATTTGAGGAGAGAGTACTGAGGAAAGATTTGCAAATCTGAGAAGTAGCTGTGTGCCACACGGGTAATGGTGCCCAGCGGGAAGATAACAATAAAAATAGCTGTTGTTTCCTTGTTTCAAAAAGGAATTTTCCTATGCCACATTCTGGTGTAATTCAGAAAAAGAACTAGAATGCTTTCCAAAGACTCTGAGTGTTAGCAGGGTTATTACTCAAGTGGACATCGTGCTGGTCTCTGCTGCGAGTCAGATTAGCTTTCTGCCTGCTAGATTGCTACTTAGTCAAGGCCCTTTTGGAATTGTGGGACACACAGATAAACATGGAAGTGGGACAGATGAGTCCGCTTTTTGGTACACTGTAAAGACTCCACAGTCTTATTAAAATCTCATGGCTCAGGGAATATATTTACATAGGGTTACAAGCAATTCTGCTTTATTCCAGAAAAGGGATAGTTGTTATTTCAATAGAGATCAAAAATTATAAATTTGTGGAACATAAAATTTAAATTTCTTTGATTTCTTTTGAATATCTCAGAATACTTTAAAAGTTTTGTTGTGTCTGAATAACTATGATGCTCTTCTAGAGAAAACAGACAGAAAACAAACAGAAATTTGTACAGACAGGCAAACATTTATTTGGTTTTTTGTTTGTTTTTGCTTTTACTTCAGTGACATGTTTAAAGTGAATTCACTGTTAATTGCTGTTGTGAAGGAATTTATGCTCATAGTTAAATGGTTAGGTTTTAATGCATTTTAAAATAGTGAAATAAAATATTTCATATCCTTCCCATCTATCAACATAGGATATGTCATTCCAGAATAACAGACAATCCTATAAGTTCAGTGCCTTAAAACCCACAGTATTCCTATTTCTTTCCTGCTGCCTGTCCACCACAGCTCCCTGGCGGGGAAGGAGGAAGGGGAGTTCTTTCTGCTTCTCCTAACCCCTCAGGCACCCAGGCTGATAATCACCAAGGTACAGAAGTAAGATGTGCTGAATTTTTCGTTGGCTCTCAGCCCTCCCAACTCTATGCAAACGTGATGAGAATCATCCATATTTCACTGTCCAAAGCAAATCAAATGACAACACTTAACCTGAAAAGAACTGGTGGTTGAAACTATATATGTTGTCCACATTTTGGCAAAACTAGGAATATTGGCAGGCTGTATTAATAACTTATGTATCCTAAAAGAAAGAAGTATTTTCCATATGATGTTTTAATGATATAGAAAACCTCAAGGACAGACAAAAGCAGCAAAATGTGAATTTTAGCAAGAAGGGAATTTAGGGGGCTCTCTCTCCACTGTTGCATTTCCAGGAGGCCTCAGGCCTCTGTCTCCTTGTGACCAGCAGATCTGATAACATTTCTGGTGCAAAGGAAAGAGACCTGGAATTTGAATAGACATGAGACAGTAGCCAAACACTCAGATAATTTATTATTACTGACAGAGGGCTCCAAGAAGCAGACTAGAGACATGTCCTTGCCAGCTGCTCTTACAAAGATTGGGGATATTCCATCACCCCAGGACGGAGACAAGGAAAATTAAGGAGAAGGAAGAAGAGAGAGGAGAAAGAATAAGAAGGGAGTGAACAAGAAGAAAATACACATAAACTCCTGCAAAAAAAATTCTACCAATATGAAATATCAGAACAGATCACCCACCCCAAGGGATCACAAGGCGGCAAACACAGAGGATCCCATGTATAAAGAAATTATGGAAATAACAGAAAGGGAATTTGGAGTATAGATAGCAACAATGATAAAAATAATTGAAGAGAAACTGGATAACAACCTAATGAAAATTGAAAAACTGCCCCCGAAAATGAATGGAAGACATGATGAAATTAGAGAAGATATCTTGGAATTGAAGGAATTTCAGGAGTAACTCAGGGAATCTAAAGATGCAGTAGAAAGGATCAATGAGTCAGGACTTACAGAGACAGAAAAGAAGAGCATAAATTTTGAGCATTCTATTAGAAAGTGAAGGGACTTAGTGAAATGAACAAACATACAGATTACAGGTGTCCCTGAAGGAGAAGAAGATCAAACCAAATGCATGGAAGCCCCACTGGAGGGCATCATAACTGAAAATGTCCCAAGCATCACCAGAGGTTCTGATGCACTCCTTTTGGATGGGTATTGAACCCAGTTCATCTAAATACAGACAATTTCCTGGACACATTATAATGAACTTGGCCAGTATCAGAGTGAAAGAGATAATTCTGCAAGCACCCAGGAGTCAGCACCAATTGACCTACAGGGGCAGATCCATCAGGGTGACAAAAAAATCTCAGCTGAACTTTACCAGCCAGAAGAGATTGGGCTACAACTTCCAACTTACTTAAGCAAAACAACTTCCAGCCTAGGATCCTATATCCTACCAAATTAAATTTCACATTTGATGGATGACTCAACTCTTTTACTGACAAAACAATCATTGAGGAAATTTGCCATTACAAGACCAGCCCTAGAGGAAATATTCAGACCCATACTCTACACAGATAGTCACAACAGACCAAGCAAAGTGAAGACTCCCGGAAATGAGAGGTCAAAGCTCAGCTTCCACAATGACCCAGTGATAAAACTGGGCATGAGACTCCACAAGATGAGGCAAACAGAGGTCCACTAAACCTATCAAGTCTCTCAATAAATGTGAAGGGCTTGAATTCCCCACTGAAAGGCACAGGCTGGCTGACTGGATAAAATAGATAAAATAGCATAAGCCAACTATAGGACATCTTCAGGAAACATATCTGACCTCTAAGGACAAAACAAGACTCAAAGTGAAGGATTAGAAAGAATAGTTCAGCAAAATGAAATCAGAAGAAAGGAGGATTTGCAATTTTATTTACAGATTCAAGTAGATTTAAAGCAACAAATTTTAATAAAGGCAAAGGTGGTCACTATATACTGGTCCAGGGAATAATACAAGAAGAGGACATTTTAATTTTTTATATATATATATATATATATGAACCAACATTTATGAAACAAACTCTAACTAGTCTGAACAATACGCTATCCGACAACATCATATTAGCTGGAGACTTTAATACTTCTCTTACAGAACTGTACACATCCTCTAAACAAACACTAAGCAAAGAAACAAGTGACTTAAATGCAAACCTAGAATCAACAGGCTTACTAGACATGCACAGAACATACCATCCCAAAGCTAATGAAGATACATTCTTTTCATTGTATCATATTCCAAAATTGATGATATTTCACAAATTTCACAGATGAAACCTTAACAAAATGAAAAGAATTGAAATTGTGTCTTGTATCTTGTAGGACCACAAGGGAATAAAGGTAGAACTCAGCTGCAAAAAAAAAAAAAAACCTTTCATATCCACACAAAGTCCTGGAAACTAAGCAACTTTATTTTGAATGACCACCGGATCAAGGAGTTAAGGAAGGACAATATTAGATTCCACAAATATAATGACAATGAAGCTACAGGCTACAAACACCTGTGGGATGGTGCGAAAGCCACCCTAAGAGGGAAGTTTATTGCCTTAGGAGCCCACATCCAAAACAAAGGAAGAGAGCACATCAAAAACCTGATTAATCATCTCAAGGAAATGGAAAAGGAATAGCAATTCAGTGCAAACCCAGGAGAAGACAAGAAATAACCAAAATTAAATCAGAAGTAAGTGAAGTTGAAAACAAAAGAATATCCAGAAAATTAACGAAATAAAAAGTTAGTTCTTCAAAAAGATAAAATGAAATCAATAAACCATTGATCAGATTAACCAGAATCAGAAAAGTAGAATCTTTAATAACCACAATTAGAAATTAAAAGGGGGAAATAGCAACAGATACCACCAAGATACAAGAGATCTGATTACTACAAAAAAAAAAAATCAAAGCTGAGAAATTTGACAACATGGTGGAACTGGACTAAAGCCTGGAATGACACAATAGCTTCACACTAAAGTTCTATCAAACCTTCAAAGAAGATCTTGTACTTACATTGAAGAAACCATTCCAAAACACTGAGAAGGAAGGACTCCTCCTTCCACACATCAACCTGATACAAAAATTAGGAAAAGTCCCAACCCCAAAAGAAAACTATAGGCCGATTTCACCAATGAATACTCAATAAAATCCTCCCAAAGAGAATATACCTAAATAAATTTCACATCACGGTCAAGTAGACTTTATCCCAGAGATGCGAGTTTGGTTTAATATATAGAAATTCATAAATGTAATTCACTACATGAATAGACCCCCAAACAAAGACTATATGATCCTCTCAATAGATGCATAAAAAACATTCAACAAAAGTCAGCATCCTTGACTGGGCGTGACAGCTCATGCCTATAATGCCAGCACTTTGGGAGGCTCTGGCAGGTGGATCACTTAAGTTCAGGAGTTCAAGACTAGACTGAGCCATAGTGAGACTCTGTCTCTACTTAAAAAAGAAAAACTGGCCTGGTGTGGTTTCTGACACCTGTAGTTCCAGCTGTGTAAGAGATTGAGGGAAGATTGCCCAAGCCCAAGATTTTGAGATAGCTGGGATCTATGACAACACAGCACTCTACACAGGTGTCAAAGTAAGACTGTCTCAAAATAAATAAATAAAAATAAACCATCAGCATTCTTTTCTGACAAGAACAATTAGGAAAGTAGGCATGGATGGCATAATTCTTAAACTGAAGGCATCTATGACAAACCCACAGCCAATATCATACTGAAAAGAGTAAACCTGAAAGGTTTTCCATGTACAACCAGAATCAGACATGGGTGTCCACTATCATCACTACTATTACATTAGTGCTGGAGATTCTGGCCAATGTAATCAGACAAAAGAGGGATATTAGGGGCATCCAAATGGGGCCAGGGGAGGTCATACGTCAGTCTTTGCTGATGACATGATCTTATTCTTAGAAAACCCCAGAGACTCAACTACAAAGCTCTTGGAAGTGACCAAGAAACAGTAACGTCTCAGGGTACAAAATCACTCTTTACAAATCTGTCACCTTTTTATATGCCAATAACAGCCACATTGAGAAGCAAATAAAGGCTACAGTTCCCTTCGCAGTAGCTTCAAAAATAATGAAATACCTAGGAACATACCTGACAGAGGGAGAGAAGGATCTCTGCAAAGAGAATTATGAAACCCTAAGAAAAGAAATCGCAGAAGACATTAAAAAATGGAAGAACACTCCATGCTCTCAGCTGGGAAGAATCAATGTTAAAACGTCTGTATTACCAAAGCAAGTCATAGATTTAATGTCATCCTCATTAAAGTGCCAATATCAGACTTTAAAAAAAAAAGAAGAGAATTTTGGTGGAAAGCAGGTGAAAATGAGAGTTTCAAATGCAGGAGAGGAAACCTCTTTCCTCTATGTAGGACGACTCGTAACACTTACGTAACTTAGGACACAAAGAATTTCATGCATGTTGTGTCAATTTGAGCGTTTCTGACGTTGCTAATACAATTTCAGCTTATTAAAATTTGTCTTAGCGAGAAAGGACATTTATTTGAGTATATAAGTGACACTGTGGCTACACCAAACTTTCTCTGGTGAGGGATGACTAACCAGTAGTTCATTATATTCCACACATTTATTTTCCTCGCTCTTTTGTTTGTAATTCAGGAATCTCACAGAGCTGTCAGCCGTGACTTACTTTCACGCCCGTTTCGTACTTACTCCTACTGAAGCATGGGACGTTGTCCAGGAGCATCTGGTGGACCCTGTTTTTCCTCTCGATTTCCCCTCTGCCAGGTTTGTTTACCAGTGTTGATTCTGCTGTTACAACCATACGATCTTATAACCAATGGTTCCTTTCCCCTCCTGCCCCCTTGATAAATATTCTGTCTGCCTCCGGCAAAGGCTTTGCGTCCTCTCTGCACTGTGTTGCTTTGATGTTGCCAACCGTGGGCACCATTCTAGTCATTAATTTCCCCATTCTTATCTGTGCTATGGGTTCTGAGGTTTGCACTGATTAAAGACTTCTAGACTAGAAAAGACGGATCTAAAATTCCCTTTGCTGTATTATTTTCTGCACTGACAGAGTAATTCTGTATTTGCTGCCTATGAAAGGACCCATTTCCCAGCAGGGAGCACCACCATGAGAATTATTTCCCAGATAATAAAGCAGCCACTATGACATTAGATATAAATATATACATATATTGCATATATATCAGCTCTTCCTTTAAAAAAATCCCTACTCATATCATATGAAGCCAAGTGACAAAAAAAAAAAAAAGATTACAGAACTGTTTCTGTACCTTTAGTCTATCTGTTTTCTTACCTCAACAAGATAAGAAAAATAACTTCTATTTTACTCTTGATAGTTGTTAGGACAATACAGGTGGTGAGGCGTCTTTGACATACACCTTGACAGCAGCTGGGAGGATCCTGACCAAGTCTCTATGGAAAGCTTAAGGCTGTGCAACCAGGATCGGTGGAAATGGATCTCTCCTGCTGAAGTTAGTTAAACAGGGACGGGAGGCACGTGCAGAGGACGTCACAACTAGAAGTTTCTTGTACTTGCTGAGCATAAATAAATGATGTTCCGGTGAAGAAACTAAATAGCAGCTTGTTGCCCAACTCAGGGGAGGCTAATGGGGATGCTGAGCTCTCCCCCTGCTCAGGGGAGCAGGAAGCAGAGCCAACCGGGATCCTGGAGGGAGAGATGAAGGGGAATCAGCAGTCAATAGATCCCACACCTCCACTGGGCGTGGAAGAAAACACTTCTAGTTTTAAAATGCACAGAAACTCCATGCATAGCTGTAGTAATTTCTAGAGCCCAGGCAACCGAGCCCCACAGATGGAGTGGCTTAGACAGCAGCAACGCTCCACCTCCCGACCTGGAAACTGGACAAGGTCGGGGTGAAGGTTTCCAGCATGGGTTGTTCCTTCTGAGGGGTGTGAGGGCGAATCCCTTCCTGCCTCCTGCCTGCCTCTGGGGCTTTGCAGAAACATTTGAAGCACCTGGGTTTCTGCTGCCTCACTCTGAATCTTGGCTTTCATCTCCAGATGGCATCCTCCGGTGCGCACGTCTGTGTCCAAACTGCCCCTTCTTATAAGGCACGGGTCATATTGGGGGCCCAACCTACTCCAGGATGACCTCATCTGAACTAATTACGTCATCAATGATTCTGTTTCCTGAAAAGGTCAAATACTGAGGTCTTGGGAGTTAGGACTTCCGATCAACTTTGCAGGCTCTCAGTTTTACCAGTAATGCTAGCTAATGACAGTATCCACTATTAGAATGTTTTAAAATCTACCCACTATTAGAACAACATGAGGACCTTTGGACTTACCTATTGCTGTGTCCCACTCCAAGAAACTGTTGTTCAATTGGTCTTCAGTAGGACTTTAAGTACTGATGTATTTTTAAATTTCCCTGTATTACTATTAAAAGCAGAAAAAGGAGAACTGTGAGGCCAAAGGCATCTGAAATACTTTAACAGAAAATCATCTAACAGTTTAGGAGTAATATTAATAACCCCCAAACTGATACCATTTCCCAATATTTGGCAGCTTTGATTAAGGTTTAAAGGTGCACTACTTTTTCTGCTGAAAGACAGTAATCCGTCTAAGTTTACTGAATTTTTAATTTTATTTGTTTTTAATCTTCCTCTAAGTTCTACCGACTGCATATTATATATCAAATACCTACATTTTAATGTGACACACCAGGGTGGTGTTGAAAACATCCGATAGTGTCAGAGCACAGAAACCAGACTGCTGATCAGGAACGGCCATGACCACCATGAGACCCTTCCCACTCGTGCCTGCTGAGTGTGGAACAAGAGGATGTGTCTGCGCCACCTGCCCTTGGCTCTGGCTTCTCCCAGTCCCCTTCTGTTGGTCTGTAGTGGGGAATATGACTGCTGGGCCACAGGGGCAATCACCTGGCAGCTTCTGTTCTCAATTACGCTGCACAGTCCCACAGAAATTATATTCTCAAAAGCCACATGCACAAATTCAAACCTCTTAGAGAAATCTGGTTACGACAAAGAAGGGTGAAGACAAAATGGTACATTTATTTTTAATGAATGAAGCAGACTTCACCCCCCACGACACTCAGATCCATAGACCCCTCTTCCGAGGCATGAAATCGTACAGTGGCCTGAAGAGCTGACTAGCTACAGGAAGAGGCGGTCAGGTGCAGGTACCACACGCTCTTCAGACACATCAGCTTGAAAATTGCTTCAATTCACTTGGCTTTCACTGAAATAAATCAAGGGACAATTCCGGATGCTCTTGATAAAATCCCCACATAAATTAGGCAGGCAGGAACAGTCTTACAAAAGCTGGGAAATGTGGTAAGCGCTTTTCCTCTGTTCATGAGCTGTTACATACTTTTAGCTCATGGAGATCTATTAACATTGAAACAATTTTCTAATAAGGTGTATTGGAATGATGTACGTGTTGGGGTTAGGCCAAAAAATGTAGAGCGGCTAAATTTTGTTGAGAAAACTATTATTCCCTGACCATGAAACCTCCTCAGACTATTGAACATTAAAATGGAGCAATCTTTCTTTAAAATAGCTATCAAGAGTAAGGGAAGGTGAAATAATACGTCCGGCACCAACTCTCCAGAAAAAATAGACCCACTTTGTGTATCAATTCAGCTCAAGGGAATAGTTTAATGTGATTTTTCTATAGCAGTTTGTCACAATGATCATCAAATCTGAAAGAACCTAGCTAAAAATCTGAAACTAGGTATGTTATAGTAGTCTAAAAACACATTACCATGGACGTAAGACTCAAAGAGCTTCCTTCTCTGGTGTAAACTCTCTCCCAAGAGGCATTGTTGTGGTCCTTGTGACATCCAAAACTTGGGAGATTTTAATAATTTTATAATTCACCATATGCCCGCATATTGAACTAATTTCCTTGTATTCCTAAATCTTTTCCCGGTACCTTTGGGATACTGGAGGAATGTAATATCTTTTCAAGTATAATACTTACGTTAAATTACAGACTACCCTGTGTTACCCAACTATGGCTGATACAACAATACCCACAGACAGGATGCTTCAACAATTTATTTACCATATGTCTGGGAGCTGGAGGCTCCAGATAGGGTTTCCAGTGTGATCAGACTCTTAGTGAAGATTCCTCCGGGTTTGCACATGGACATCTTCTCATTCTATCACCAAAGGCAGGTTGAAGTGAACGGGCAACACGTTCTCTTGTGCTGTTCTTACAAGGGCACCGATCCCGTTCATGAGGGCTCTACCTTGTGACATAATTACCTCTCAAGGCCCCACTTTCTGACACCATCAACTGGGCTTTACAGCTTCAGCATTAAATTTCAGGGAAGCACAAATGGTAAATACCAGGAGACCAGACAGAGAGACAAGGTTCTACAGTTTAGTTCACAAAGACAGAGTGAAAGCAGGTCCAGGAAAGATGCCCAACAAACTTAGATCTGGTCCATGGGGCTTTCCCGAATTCTCTGGTGCTGAACTGGTTTTGAGAGCACTTAGTTCAGCATTGTTACCACAGAGGAAATGCCCTTTGCAGAAAGAGCAAAGATGGAAGTTTGTAAACATGTCCCTTTGTCTATCTTAAAATGCCGGATGGCTGAGCACGGAGGCAGCTGGCAGGAATTAGGTAACAGCTATAGGGAGAAACGTGTACTTCGCTCTTACATAGTTTAATTATCTCTGAAACAAAATAGCGTAGATAATAGAGATTTTGCTCTGACCTGCTTGGAGAAAACTGTTCTTAGACTATGTAAATGCAGGGGAGACCAAAAGAGCAGAAATGCCCGTGGCCAGGGACACCAGCCAGTCACCTAGATGTGATAACGGCGTCTCCAACAGCAGTATTGTCCCCAGTAGTCATGTTGGATGACAGGATTTAACTTAGAAGAATCAGCAAAAGCAAGATCGTGGGGGCCAAGACACAGACGCTTCAGGTGGCCCGGTCGTTTGGCTACATATGAGCAGAGGAGAAATAGGAGGTGAAAATAGTGAAGGTGAGTTTTGTGCAATATGTGCTGGGTCAAGATGGAAATATGTAGCAATTTTTGAGTAGAAAAATATTTGTTCAGAGCTAATTTATAAGTTACCAAATTTGGCATTTAGTTTTGTGCTATGTGGGAATAAATTGGAGATTAAAAATTGAAAAAAAAATGAGTATCTGAATAGGGCAGTAGTATTTATTAAAAAAAATGTGAACAATTCAGTACCATATTCCTTGAGTATATACATCACAGTACAAAGTAAGGGATGAATCTAATAATTGCAGATATTATACAATTATACCTGTATAGTTATAAAGTCCATAAAAAACAAAGTGTGAGTTTGATCTTTTCTCTGTAAGGCTAACGTCATAGAAACATTGAAATACGCATGCCAAAATGTAACCGAGAAAGAAATCCTGCTGATATAAAGATACACTGTATTGTACAGTAATATCAGATGTGATGTCTAGTTTTCCTTTTTGTTTATTTCTATACTCTGATTTTTGTAATGCAACACAATAGAATGAGTTGTATTATAAAAATCTTAACATTTATATTTTAAAATCATGTGTACTTTTTGATTTCATTGTTATTATAGTCACAATTAAAAGTGTTTTTTAAAGTATGTAGTGAACCATTGGTTAGGCCAAAAGATAGGCTGGAACAGTGATATTAGCCAGGCACTTGCTAACCTTGTATTCCTCTCTTCCATTCCTTTCTAACCCTGTGCTACTAAAACCCAGTATGAGTACGTTTCCTACTTAATATCATTACTTATTATAGAAACCAATAAATCACATCACATGTGGTTGTCACATAAACATGAAAAATATTAACAATAAAAATTCCACACTGTTCTACATTTTGAAGGACTCTCTATTTATTAAAAGAAAATGGAATTGTTTCAATGCCATTAATATTTTTTAATTAACCACAATATAAAAGCAAAGTCATTACCTTTGAATATCAAAAAGAAGCATTCTTACACGATTAGAATGTGTTGGTTTACACAGAAAAGAAATAGGAGAAATAAGAGAGACGAGAATGTGATTCTCGTTGACGTTATAATGCATCTGTTGTCATCCTATTCAATTTTTCTTTATTTTCATGTATTCCCTCAAAACATACATTTTTATGACAATGTGAAAAGTCGTAGAGCACATTATGTTAAATTGTAGCTGCAGCATTAAATTTCTGGCACTTTACCCTCATTAAAATTAACAATAAAATTATATTAAACTCAAATGGCTATAAACTTAAGGCTTCAATTTACCGGGAATAAATTATTTCAAATATATGACTCACTTATTTATTTATTCAAACACACAATTAAAATACTCACAGGCACACACAGCTCAGGCCTGAGCTGCTGATCTGGATTGAGCTGGGGCTGGTCACAGGTTAACGCACGGTTCAGTCTAGAGTGACTCGCAATACAGGAGGACGACCCATTCACAGGCAAACATGATAATCAGAATATCTAGTAAGTGTTCAGTAGAAAAATGTAAGAAATCTACGATCTCATGCTCCATCACCTTGGCTATACAGCTGTTTATACCTTGCTTAAGAAAACAGAATCTCTGTTAGTGTCAGAGGTGAAAGATTCAAATGAACACAAGAAAACAGGTGGAAACTTGGGCTGTGACTTAGAAGATTCTATTTTTACCACTGACTCTCGCACAGATAAGAAAAGGGCTTTCAGCTCAGCGCCTGTGGCTCAAGTGGCTAAGGCGCCAGCCACATACACCTAAGGTAGCAGGTTGGAATCCAGCCTGGGCTGCCAAACAATGACGGCTGCAACCAAAAAATGGCCAGGCGTTGTGGCGGGCACCTGTGGTCCCAGCTACTTGGGAGGTGGAGGCAGGAGACTCACTTGAGCCCAGGAGTTGGAGGTTGCTATGAGCTGTGATGCCATGGCACTCTACCCAGGGG
>CAUYQV010171408.1:0-36577 GCA_963574575.1 Galagoides demidoff | reverse complement strand
AAAATGGCTGGGCACTGTGGCGGGCGCCTGTGGTCCCAGCTACTTGGGAGGCGGAGGCAGGAGACTCACTTGAGCCCAGGAGTTGGAGGTTGCTATGAGCTGTGATGCCATGGCACTCTACCCAGGGGATACCTTGAGGCTCTGTCTCAAAAAAAAAAACAAAAAAACAAAAAAACAGAGCCTTTTCTCTCACTATGCTTTCCAACTGTCATTGCATGAACACATGGAGGTTGTGATTTCTGTGCAGTTTATGCCCAGGCACCTTCCTGAATTCTTGGACTGTCTGAGCTGTTTTCAGGTGTTTTTTTTTCTTGGGTCTTTGTATTCCCATGCTTATTTTTATCTACATTAAACAGGTGTGATGCTCACTGCCAGTTCTCTTGCTCAGCTCTTAAACTTATCTCTTGGTGGCACTGGTTCTCAAACCTGGTGTTTTAAGAAATACTGATAACTCACTGCCATCACCAGACCTCTTAGTTTTATGGAACTGAATTAGTTTGGGCTGTGGCCTGTGACTAGGTGTTTATAAAACATCTCAGGTGGTTTCCATCACACAACATCAGCTGGAAGGCATTGTCTGCAACAGTTTTATTCAAGAAGGGCTTCTGGGAGTGAAATTCCTGTCCTTGGGCTTTCAAAAATAGAATTTAGGCGCCTGTGGTTCAGTGGGTAGGGTGCTGGCCCCATATACTGAGGGTGGCAGGTTCAAACCCAGCCCCGGCCAAACTGCAACAAAAAGATAGCCGGGTACTGTGGTGGGTGTCTGTAGTCCCAGCTACTCGGGAGGCTGAGGCAAGAGAATTGCCTAAGCCCAGGAGTTGGAGGTTGCTGTGAGCTGTGTGATGCCATGACACTCTACAGAGGGCAATAAAGTGAGACTCTGTTTCTACAAAAAAGAAACAAAAATAGAATTTAATTTTCTTACCTATCCTTTCAGAGAAATTCTGTGCATATACAGAATACACAGTTTTTCCTTCTATACATTTAAAATGGCAGTTTGAAGGGTAGACAATTGTCAGTCACTTGTTTTTCTTTTTTTTTTTTTGAGACAGAGCCTCAAGCTATCCCCCTGGGTAGAAGGCTGTGGCATCACAGCTCACAGCAACCTCCAACTCCTAGGCTCAAGTGAGTCTCCTGCCTCAGCCTCCCCAGTAGCTGGGACCATAGGCACCTGCCACAGTGCCCCACTATTTTTAGAGATGAGATCTTGCTCTGGCTCAGGCTGGTCTCGAACCTGTGAGCTCAGAGCAATCAACCTGCCTCAGCCTCCCAAGTGCTAGGATTACAAGCGTGAGCCACTGCGCCCGGCCCTCCTAAATTATTTTCTGTTTGATTTTGCACATGCTTCCATTTCTGTCTCCTCTCCCCTTGCTGCTGTAACTCTTCATGCAACCTCAGTACGACCACGGTTGAAACCAAATGGCTGCAGGGGCACTTCCTAGGGCTGCCAATCTTTTGCCACTGCCACAAAGAAGGTTTTGGGTTTCTTTTCCTCAGAGAATGCCCCTTCATGGATAAGTTTATCTTGATGAAAATGAAAATCTTTGAATGGTAGTTTTCTATCATTCATTATGTTATTTTATTATATTGGAATTCCACAGGATGCTACATTATATTAGTGGACTTCCACTTCAGTGCTGTCCTTAGGAGTAGTTCTATTTTAGTAATCACAAATAGCACCTATAAATGTTTAAAAGGCAAAAGTATATATAGATACAAGGTATTTTTAATTCTATTTTATAGGTCTAGTTCACCAAAGTGAAATACATGCTTTTCTGATTTTTTGCCTCTTCTTTTTAAGATTTCTGTTTTTGTTTATATCGTACAGTGAATTAATTTTTATTGTGGAAGTTAGCACACATACAATTTATAAATAAATAATCCTACAGTACATTTGTCAGATTAACATCCCACCACAAGGCTGTTGCTCTGTCCTAGACAATCCTTAGCGTGCATCAACAATCCTGGGCATTATGACTTCGAGAGATGTAAGGGCCACAGCCAGGAGCCACTGCTTGAGAAATTTAGATGTAATCTTGCTTATCTAGTTGTTCAGTAAATACTCATTGATTTACTCACCTCAGGCGGTATTTCAATAGATAGGATAAGCCATATATTTCATTGATTTGCCAAAAGTGAAGATCTAACATATGATTTCAGTTAATCTAAAATATTTAAGTAACTTAAAGTCCTTGCCTCACCCCTACCCACCATAATAGCTATAAGCTAAAAATAAAATCCTAAGCCTCCAACTGACTGGACAGATGCCCTCGTAGCCAAAGTGACCCCAGAGGATCCTTAAGAACTTAGACCCTGGCTCCATGGGGCAGGAGGTTGGACATGCCTCATCATGCCCCCTCCCTTTTGTGTTTTAGACACAACAACTGTCCAGAGTTAATATTAAAACAGAGATCATAAGGCTGACAGAATGAGCAGTAAGATACCAAATTGCGAGCAGGACCTAAGGCCATGCCAGGCAACGTTGAAATCATGCACCCTTACTTAAGGAATAAACTAAGTTCTAACTGCCATGAGGGTTTTCTTTCTCTTTAGTGACTAATCAAGCCCCAGGCTGGAGACAAGCAGCATTGAAACAGCTACAGCCCATCACCAGACACTCAGTGACCCCCTCTCCACAAGCCACAACTATAGCTTTGATTGGACAAGATACTGATTTTAGTAACTGTCCTGAAAAGACTACTGACCGGGGACAGGTTCTGGCCAGTTTATGGAGTGAGTGCCTTTGTGTCCGGAAGAGATCTTTTGAGGTATAGGGCCTAAGTGCAATACTTTTAAATGTTAAGGATCCATCCCAAATTGAAGTAGGTCATATGTAACATGCATTTTTATTCAATACACACATGCTAGCATCCTCTTCATGAATATTCATAGATCCTCCTATAACCTGTTGAATATGTACACTTGGCCGGCTGTCCCCCTATAATTCCTGTTTCGCTGTCCCTCCCTCCTGTCTCTGCTCTTTGATGGAGACATGCTTCCTAGACTGTCAGGATGCAACCCTGCAGGTTGTCACTCTTTATAAGAAATAAAGTCTCTTTTCCAAATTTATACATTGCGGGATTTTTAAGTTAACATAGTTCTTGATTTTTCTTTAATTTTTCTCATTGTAACCCTAAAGTGTATAAAAAAGAAGACTGCACTCCCAAATAATTATATGCACAGCACTGATTTGCTTAGGCAATCCTGGTTTTGTGTTGGTTCTTTAGTTTTTTGATATATAATACACATTGCTAGTATAAACCTATTTTATTTTTAGGTTACATATATAATTCCTACTAGGAGATCTCCCTTACCACCCATTCCTCAACCCCCTACATACAAATTATAGTTTCAAGGAGTTAAAGCCAGAAACATAGTGAAACAAGATGAAAGTAATGCTCGCAAGACTAACAGTTTACTGAGTAAATAAATCCCAGACTGGGAGCCCATCACTCACATTTCAGAAAACAGTAGAGGCCGGAAAGAGTTGTCAACCCCTTTTGTGGAATTATGAGTCTTTTTCAGTAGCAGCATAATAAGAAATAAAGCAGTACTTCTTTTGTTTTGTCTTTTACTATTTCAGTCAATGGTTAATTGTTGGACTTTTTCCCTTTTGTTCAGATGGTTTGGTCTCATTCATCACCAACCTGTTGTTTTGTTTTCTACAAAGAATACACAGAACTGTTTTCGGTTATTTTATATTATGGAGTCGAAAATATGGCACAGATACAGTCAATCACAAAACAAGCAAGCAAATGAGCTTTATTTAGTAGATTTAGTCAATCTACTCCATGGTTTTTAAAACTCATATCAAAGATGACAGATTTGTCCCTAACTTGGGATCAGTAGGCACGTCATTTAGCATTCAATAGCGTGAGATTTTAGAGTCGTCTATGTATGAGACCATAGATTCAGTTTCTTAGAAAAACTGTGATTGCCAGCCTTTCATTTAAAGATAAAAATCCTCTTCATTAAATGATGAGTGACATTGAGACGACGTGCTTTGAGTTTTCTTAAATGAAAAACTACAGTAACTATAACTTCCTCGTTATGCAATTGTGACTTTCAAAGACTTCATTTTGATTGCTGTGCCCTAGAGTAGTAGTCCTCAGAAGAATGTGTGTAAACATATATTTTTCAGTCATTTAGCTGCCCAAGACTGTGGCTCCAGCCCCCTCCAAGACATGCGGTATCTCAAAGCCACCGGAAGAGCCACGGCGGCTCATCGCAACACAATGACTGACATTTTACAGGCTTTTTATGTGCCAGATACTTTTATTCATGAACACCGAAAGCCAACCAAATACCCAGAATCATTAGACTCATGTGGATAACACCTCAAGCCACTGACCACTATTTGGGTCAACAGTTTCACCGCCACTAATTTCATTCCAGATGAAGACTCTGTGTGCACCGTGAGTCCCAGTCTGAAATTGTCAGCTTGGTTTTAGTATGAATGGGCAGGCGATTTCCTCAACGAACAGACAGGCTTTGTTGAAGTTAAAGAGTAACAAACCGTGAAACTCCCCACTGAGGCATGGAAACAGAGTAAGAAGCGGGCACGGGCTGCAGGGGGCTGAGGTCCCTGTGCAGTGAAGTCCGTCCCGCCCTGACCACCAGGAAACGCAGGCGCATGTCTGAGTCCTGGCACTGCGAAGCTGACAACCTTGGCCCAGTCATGAGCCCTGCTGATTCTTATTTTTCAAATAAAGGAAACAGGATAGAGATAAGTAATCTCTGTATGACGGTTTCATGCGACGTTATTAATCTTGGAAAGCCCTCACCAGCTGTCCCTGCTGATCTTAGAAGACAGCTCAGTGATGCTTTTTAAATGTATCTTTCAGAGTCAAACCCTGGTGGGTAACAGCTGCTCTCTGCCCAGTCCCAATCGGGACACCCTGCTCTCTGCCGTCTACATGGAGGGACAGCCTCTGCCACACCTAACCTGAAAATGTGCCCTGTTAATAAATGCCACCAAGCCCAGCACACCCTCATGGCAGCCACGGGCGGGGTGACAAAATCCCAAGGCATGGCATGATAGATGGCTCTAAGGCAGAAAGTCCGGCTCAGAGCTATTTCCAGACAGGCGATGTCTTGAGGCCACTCATCTCAAGAGAGTCCCAGCCTTGGGACCGGCAGGGCGGCAGTGCTGACTGGGCAGAGCCAGCTGTTCCTTCTTTGGCAGAAAATGCGACTGTGTGGAAATGTGAGCCATGAGAAGGTCTTGAGTGGCAGGTGGGTGCAGGGAGACGGGGTCACCCTCTGAGTCTCCTCAAGGCCTGCTGTTCCAACAGGCAGCCAATGTGGCTAGAAGCTGCCATACTGTCATCTGCTGGAGTCTCTTCGAAGGCTGCCAATTGTGGGAAGCCAGTAAGTAGAGCAGAGACTCCCTGGGTCATGCAGGAGTCGTCTCTGATGAAGTTGACAGGTCTTTTTTTTTTTTTTTTTGAGACAGAGCCTCAAGCTGTCCCCCTGGGTAGAGGGCCATGGCATCACAGCTCACAGCAACCTCCAACTCCTGGACTCGAGCGAGTCTCCTGCCTCAGCCTCCCAAGTAGCTGGGACCACAGGCGCCCACCACAACGCCCGGCTATTTTTTGGTTGCAGCCGTCATTGTTGTTTGGCGGCCCAGGCTGGATTTGAACCCGCCACCTTAGGTGTTTGTGGCTGGTGCCTTAGCCACTTGAGCTACAGGCACTGAGCCAAGTCGACAGGTCTTGAGTAAAATGTTTCTACATTCCAAAATTGTGAAGGTGCCTGAACAGAAGATGCAGTGTGAGGGGCCCCCTGTTCCTCTTGCAGTGAATGTGGGTGGCGGGAGGCTGCCCTGAGTCAGGGACAAGCCTGGGCTATGGGGATCAGGAACATGCATCTGTGTGTGTCTGTGTGCGAACAGCTTTAAGTGAGATTTAATTTACATACCATAAAACTCATCCACTTGGTATGTATAACTGAAGGATTTTTAGTAAATTTACAGAACAGTGTAACCATCACCATATCTAAATTCAGAACACCTCCATCAACCTAAAGGTATCCTCTTTATAGTAATATAATGTGTTGGGTAGCACCTGTGGCTCAAGGAGTAGGGCGCTGGCCCCATATACCAGAGGTGGTGGGTTCAAACCCAGCCCTGGCCAAAAATTGCAAAAAAGCCCAAACAAACAAACAAACAGCCCAAACAAACAAACAAACAAACAACAACAACAATATATATATATGTGTGTGTGTGTGTGTGTATATAAAATCTGTTATGCATAATTTGTTGTGTATAATCTGGTCTATTTTGTAGAATCACTTCCTAGAAGTACTTTTAGCCTTGCCTGAAAGGTATACTATTTGCTGGTTTTTTTTTGCAGACTCCAAATTCATGGTGAAGTAGCCAAAACAACTGCTTTCCTTAACTTTCTAACTTTTTTTTTTGAGACAGGGTTTCACTCTGTAACTTGGGCTAGAGTATTATCCTTATTGTGGCATCACAGCTCACAGCAACCTCAAACTCCTGGGCTCAAGTGATCCCCCTGCTTCAGCCTCCTGAGTAGCTGGGACTACAGGCACCTGCTACAATGCCCAGCTACTTTTTCTATTTTTAGTAGAGACAGGGTTTTGCCCTTGCTCAGGCTGGTCTCCAACTCCTGAGCTCAAGCCATCCTCTCACCCCAGCTTCCCAGAGTGCTGGAATTTAGGTGTGACTTAAATCTATGCCCTGGACCCCCCTGGACAACTGAACTCCTTCAAGCAGGCGCCTCTCACTCCTGCTACCTTAGTTCTGGTCCCCACTTCCTTGTCATTCTTATCCTGCCTCCCATCTGGCACACACTCCTCAGTCCCCCAGCTCAACCCTGCCTCCACTTCCATCTCTTCCTCCAACCTTTGTAAAAACAATTGTGGTAAAATACACACAACATACAATTGACCATTGTAACCATTTTTGGTGCATAGTTTTGTGGTGTTAAGTGCAAGCCCCACCACCATCCATCTCCAGAACATCACCTTCCCAAAGTGAAGCTCTGTCCCCACTGAACACTAACTCCCTATGTGCCCCCAGTGTGGCACCCACCATGCTACTCCCTGTCTCTGTGGACTCGACCCTCTAGAAACCTCGCCTCATGGGGATCACACGAGTTGTCTGTATGACGGCTTATCTCACTTGGCATCCTCAGTGTCATAGCCGGGGCCAGAGCGTCCTTTCCTTTTAAGGCTGCGTAATGTCCCATTGTATGTTTGTGCACATTTTGTTTATTTAGCCGTGGGTGACAATTTGGGTCATTTTCACTGGCTGGTTACTGGGAATAATGCTACTATGAAAACTCTGGAATGCAAACATCTTTGGGAAACCTTGCTTTCAATTTTTTTTTGAGCAATTCATTTATTTTTAATTCAAGAATAAAAATTATATATCTTTATGGTGTCCCACTTGCTGTTTTGATACATCGTGGCCCAGCCAGATCAAGCTAATTAACATGCACGCTACCTCCAGGCTGACCAGTTTGTGGTGAAACATTTGCAAACCCTCCTAGCAATGCTCAAGAATACAATGTACTCTTGTCAACTACAGGCTATGGTAGATCCCTTTCACTTAATCCTCACTGTAATTTAGTATCATTTAACTGACATCCCCCCATCTCCTGGTAACCACCGTTCTATTTTCCACCTCTATGAGTTGGACTTAGGGAGCCCACATGTAAGTGAAGTCATGAGGTATTTCTCTTTTTGTGCCTGGCTCATTTCACAGAACACGACGTCCTCCAGGTCCATCCATGTTGTCAAAAATGACAAATTTCCTTCATTGGCAAGGCTGAACAGTATTCCGCTGTATGCACATATTAATACACCGTGTTTTCTCTATTCATTCGGCTGCTGCTGGACTCTTACTTGGGTTACAACTCGGCTACAGTGAGCAGCGCTGCTGTGAGCATGCAGACGGCTCTTTAACACACTGATTTCAGTCCTGTGGGAATATGCCTAGAAATGGAATTGCTGGATCATACGGGAGTTCTATTTTTAATCTTTTGAGAAACCTCCGTGCTATTTTCCATAGTGGCTGTGTAATTTGTAGTTGTCATCTCACCAACAGTGCACAAGGGTTCCCTTTTCTCCACATCCTCACCAACACTTACTATCTCTTGGTTGTGCTGATAATGGCCACTCTAATAGGTTTGGGGTGATATCTCACTGTGGTGTTTACTGGCGTTTCTCTGATGATTAGTGATGTTGAGCATTTATTTTATTTTTTTAAATTTATTTTAATTAATTTAGTTTTTTGAGTCAGAGTCTCAAGCTGTTTCCCTGGGTAGAGTGCTGTGGTGTCATAACTCACAGCAATCTCCAACTCTTGGGCTCAAGTGATCCTCTTGCCTGTTTTTCTATTTTTAGTAGAGATGGGGTCTCACTTTTGCTCAGGCTGGTCTTGAACTCCTGAGCTCAAGCAATCCACTCTCCTCGGCCTCCCAGAGTGCTGGGATTATAGGCGTGAGCCACCGCACCTGGCCACCATTTTTTTTATATGCCCATTAGCCATTTGTATGCCTTCCTTTATAAAAACATCTATTTGGCTAGGCACAGTGGCTCAGGTCTGTGATCCCAGAACTTTGGGAGGCTGAGGTAGGAGGATTACTTGAGGTCAGAAGTTTAAGACCTGTCTGGGCAACTAGCGAGATCCAATCTCTACAGAAAATATGAAAAGTTAGCTGGGCACCGTGGTTGATGCCTGCAATCACAGCTACTTGGAAGGTTGAAGTGAGAGGATTGTTTGAGCTCAGGGGTCTTAGTGTGTGTAACAAAGATTCTGTCTGAAGAAATATGAAGTGAAATGAAATGCCTATCTGGGTCCTTTGCCAATTTTTTAATCAGGTCATTCATGTTTTGCTATTGAGTTGCTCAAGTTCCTTATATATTTTGGATATTAACCCCTAGCAGATGTATGGTTTGGAAATATTTTCTCCCATTCTGTAGGTTATCTTGTCACTCTCTGGTTCTCCTCTTTGCTACACTTCTGCTTTTTAGTTTGAGGTCATTCCGTTTGTCTATTTTTGCTTTGGTTGACTGCGCTTCTGTGTTATATCCAAAAAATCATCATCTACATCAACATCATGGATTTACCCCCACTATATTTTCTTCTAGTAGTCTGAAAGTCTCATGTCTTAAATTTAAGTCTTTAATCTATTTTGAATTGATTTTTATGTATGCTAGGAATTACAGGTATAATTTCATTCTCTTTGTTGTTGTTGGGGATTCACTGAGGGTACAGAGAACCCGATTACACTGATTGCACTGTTTAAAGTCCCTCTTATAATTGTGCCCCACCTCCAAGAGGTATGTCACCAACTGTGATCCCTCACCCCCTCCCTCTTTCCCTTTCTACGATCTCTGATCTCCCATCCCCCCCCATCTACTAGGTCATCAATTGTCCTCATATCAGAATTGAGTACTCTGGATTCTTGCTTCTCCATTCTTGTGATGCTTTACTAAGAAGAATGTGTTTCAACTCCATCCAGGTTAATACAAAAGATATAAAGTCATCTTTTTTTTTTTTTGGTGGCTGAACAGTATTCCATAGTATACATATACTATAGCTTGTTAATCCATTCCTGGATTGGTGGGCATTTAGGTTGTTTCCACTGTATGGCAACTGAAAATTGAGTTGTGATAAACAGTCTAGTGCAAATGTCCTCATGATAAAATGGTTTTTTTTCTTCTGGGTAGATGCCCAGTAATGGGATTGCAGGATCAAATCGGAGTCTGTCTAGTTTGAATTCTTTAAGGATTCTCCATACTTCCTCCCAAAAGGGTTGTATTAGTTTACAGTCCCATAATTTCACTTTTCTGCACGTATCTCTCCAGTTTTCCCAACATCATTTATTAAGGAGACTATCCTTTCCTCTTCATGTGTTTTTCATATCTGGGTAAAAAATCAGTTGCTGGTAAATGTTTGGATTCATTTCTGGGCTCTCAATTCTGCTCCTTTGGTCTATGCATCTGTTTCTATAATGGTATGATGCCATTCTGATTACAATAGTTTTGCGGTAGATTTTGAAATAAGGTAATGTGACGTCTCCAGCTTTGCTCTTTTTGTTCAAGTTTGCTGTGGATATTCAGAATCTTTTTGGTTCAAATTTTAGAAGTTTATTCTATTTCTGTGAAGAATGTCATTGGAATTTTGATGGCGATGTCATTGACTCTGTAGATTACTTTGGGTAATATGGACATTTTAATATCAATTCTTCCAATCCATGAACATGGGATATCTTTCAATTTATTTGTTGTCTTCACTTTTTTTCATCAACATTCTATAGTTTTTAGTGTACAGATATTTCACTGCATTGGTTAAACTTATTCCTAAGTACAGGCATTTTATTTTTTGGTAGCAATTGTAAATAGATTGTTTTCTTTTTTCCTTTTTGAATATGCGCTATGAACACTGGTGTAGAAATATCATTTCTCTTCAAGAACATTTCCCTCAATTCTTTTGGATAAATACTCAGAAGTGGACTTGTTGGAACATATAGTAACTCTATTTTCAATTTTGGGGGTATATCCTTCACACTTGAGCCTACTCCAGCCTGGTGCTCACTCCCATGAATCCTCTGAAACAGCTATCATTTCTGTGACCTCTACCTCTACTGGGAACTTCTCATCTTTATCCTTTCCTGGTGTTACCAGACACAGGGGATCTATGCTTTAAATACTTTCCTTGCTTGGCTTCTGGGACAATGTCCAGCCCCCTTTGCTGGTTCTGCATCTCACTGACCTCTCAACACTGGACCTCATACCCTGAGTTACATTATCCAGCCTCATATCCTCCACACAGGCTCCCAAGTTTATTCCTCCAGCTCAGATCTCACTCTTGAATTCCATACTCACATCTAACTGCCTAGTTTATTTTCTTACTTGTATGTCCAACAGAAACTCCAAATGTTACATGTGTAAAATGGGATTCCTGATTCCCCAACCCTCCCATAGTCTTCCTTATCTCAGAAGGTGGAGGAAAAGTGCTAATTTCTTGATGAACAAGGCTATGGAGGATCCACTGTCACCACCTGCATGCCCTTGGGACCTCCTGATGCAACACAGCACCAGCTGTAAGGGAGGGAGAGGTGTGCCAGTCCTGGTGAGGCCACTGGGCTGCCCTTCCCAGCACAGCCACGTCCAGCCCTTGAGCATGTGGACTACCAGGCTGAGACGGCTGCTCTGCAAAGTACATGCCAGATTCCTACAGCTTTGGTGATAAAAAGAATGTTTAACGTCTCTTGAATAACTCTTATACTGGTTACATGTTGAAATGATACTATTTTTTGATATATTGGGTTACATAAAAGATATTAAAATTGATTTTACCTATTTCTTTTTACTTTTAAAAAATGTAGCTAAGATTGTCTTAAACATGTGGTGGCTCACATTACATTTCTAATGGACAGCACTATTCTAGAGCTGACTTTCAGTTACAGAAAATAGGAGAGAAGAACAAGGGAAGTGACACAGGAAAGACACAAACAGCTAAATCTAGACTGTAGGACACTCTACTGGTCAGTGGCCTGGATTTCACAACCGTGAGGGAGGGAGATTCTTTCCAGGACTAAAGGAGACTCAGGAAATAGAACAGCCAAGTGCGGGCATAGAGACTTCACATACACCCCGATTCGGACTTCACGTACATTCTGATTCACACAAACCCACTGTAACATGATGCTCTGGAGATAATTAGAAAATCTGCATTATGTGTTAGGTAGGAGATGATGGCAAAGAGTTCATGTTAATTTTGTTAAGTGTGAAAGAACCGTGGTTATGTGAGAATATTCCTGCTTTAGACACACTTCCTGAAGAGTGAAGGGACACAGCTCACGAGCAAAGCAAACGGACAGACAGAAGGATAAAGAGCTAGATGAGACAGATATGGCAGAATCTTGTGGAAGAAATCGGGACGGGGCATGGGCATTCTTTGTGTAGTCTCCCTAGTTTGGGGTATGTTTTAAGACACTCCCACATACAGATCGTGATAGATGTTGTATAAATTAACCTTAGTGTACCTTATAGGGACTATAAATTCACCTCTGAGTACCACTAATCAGAAATCCATACCCCGGAGCAACCCAGTGAGCCCTCCAAGGGGGATATAGGGGGCAGAGCACAGTGGGGCCAACAGAGACAAATAGGTCCCCCTAAACCTGACATTTACCCCCAAACTGGCCTAGGTCAGGTCTGAACATCCACTCTCTGGCCACTCAGGGCAAACCCTGGGCTCAGGCTTCATGTCTTCCTCTGCCATCCCACACCTAGTCCATCAGCAACTCCTGTGAGCTCTACTTGGATGGACATGCAGAATGCAACTGCTTCCGGCCACTCCCACAGCTCCATTCTGGTCCATGACCACTGCTTCTCCACCAGGTCACTGTGCCAGCGTCTAGCCTGGTGTGTGGCTTCTGCCCTTGTCCCTGTCATTCTGCTCCTCCTACAGGGCAGAGGTGCTCAGGTGGTGACAACTGTTCACACGGGAGTCAGAAGGAGGGGTGTGGCCTGGCCTGAGGCAGTGCGCACCCTGCCTGGCCATCCACAGCAGTCCTGTTCACGGCACCATGGAGAATCCTCTTACAGCACAGGCCGCAGTGGTCAGGCTTCTATCACACCCATCCAACAGCTGCACCTCTCGCCTGGGAGAAAAGCCCAAGTGTTGGGGTTTTAAAGGACCCCAACCTGGGATGGTGGTCAATAGGGAGATGGTGTTGGAAAGCTTAAGAGACTTTACATGACCTTGTGGCATAAAGCCTGGAAGCCCTGAGGACACATGGACTGCCTCATGGGCAGGCAGCGGCTTCTCAGGGGTCTCATATTGAGTACAGCAGCAGGGCAAACGTGCAGGAACGTACAGAAGTCAAGGTTAAAAATGAGGAAGGGGAGAGTGTGGCCTCGGGAAGGCTGGGTAAAGGGCAATGGCAGGGGGCATGGGGACACAGGGCGATGGAACAGCTGAAGTGGTCAGAGGACTGTGCAAAGAAGGGGGGCAAGTTTCGTCCCTTCAGGCAGACAGCTCAGCTTTCTAATCTAACTGCTAATTGAAGGTTTCAGCTGCCTGTACTGAATTCCCTCACAAGAATGAAGAGTCATCCCACAGCTGCCTGTACTGAATTCCCACACAGGAATGAAGAGTCTTGTAGACATTCCCCTGGCTGGGCAGCCTCCAGGCTCCGATCTTATTGATAAGGGGCACAGGGATGGCCAGTTTGCGGGCTTTACCCTGAGTTGGAGGGCCAGCCTATTGACCTCCCACACTCAAGTTTTACAGCTGCCTGGAGGGCCCCAAGGACCCAGGCCCCAGTGCTGCCCCACCCTCATTTCCCCTCCCTCTCCTGCCCTGCAGATCCCTTCGGCCTCTGTTTCTCTACTCTTCCCTGGTAGATGCCTCCCTTAGCCACGACAGTCCCTGCTCAGGACTGGGCTGGGGCAGGCCCATATCCCCTGTAGCCTTTACACTTGCTGCTCCCTCTGCCTGGAATGCCACAGACAACAGCAAGCTCGTTACCCTGCCTTCGCAATGTGTCAACACTGCACATGTCTTCAGGTTAAAAAGGGTGAGGCCTTTGCCTTGGGCACCACAGTGTCGCCAGTGCCCAGGGAAGTCCCTGGAGCAGAGCTCAGTAACAACCTGCCCAGTGCATGGATGGACATTTGAAGGTAAGGTGTTGGAGATAAGGCCCACATCTTACCTTTCTTTTCTTTTCTTTTTTTGAGACAGAGTCTCATCATGTCATACTTGGTAGAGTACCGTAGCATCACAGCTCACAGTAACTTCCAGCTCTTGGGCTTAAGCAATTCTCTTGCCTCAGCCTCCCAAGTAGCAGGGACTACAGGTGCCTACCACAACACCCGGCTATTTTTTGTTGCAGTTTTCATCATTGTTGTTTAGTAGGCCCTGGCTGGGCTCAAACCCGCCACTCTTGGTGTATGTGGCTGGCACCATAACCACTGTGCTGCGGGTGCCGAGCTGCACATCTTACCTTTCTATGGCCCAGTCTATTGGTACGTGCAGGGGCTGGTCAGAGATTTCTGTGTTGACTCAGAGAAAAGAGGAATAAATGATTGAACAAGGAAATGAATGAAAAGACTCAGCCCAGGTGGTATACCCAAGGGCCGGAGACCAGAGGGACACCCAGTCCTTGTGGATGTCTCAAACTATACAGGGAGAGAGAGGACACGGCCAGATGAATAAAGTGAAAAATTAAAAAATGAACATCCTTCACTGCCTGCCACTGACAGCAACCTTTTAGAAAAATAAAACTGGGCCTAAAGTTACACTCGGTGTGCCCTTGACCTCTGATTACATCGCATACTACCATGCTCTTCGTTGTGGATGGCTACGGACAGCGCTCACTCTGTGGGGGCAGGGCGAGGGGCCGCTCTGGCCTGGTTACTTCTGAGCCATGGGCGTCCCCAACTGGGACCACAGGCACTTCCGAACCACAGTCGGGCTCTCCCTCCAGCTCCAGAGCCACCCGAGGGCTCGGGCAGCCTCAGTGCTGACCACGGCCTCTCTCAGGGGTAGCCCCGCCTGCTTCCAGAGTCCCTGTAAGGCAGCCAGAGTGACGGAACTGACACATACACTGTCATACCAGGAAGGAAAGAGAAAAAAATCCTAAAAAGATGCGTGGCTTTCAGGAATTTGAGAAAACCAGGTGGGAGGGAATAAACGACAGGCTCCCTGTGTCTGGCATCGCTCCCTGCTGTGAGGGACCTCTGCACACGGGGGCGGCTCCCACGACCTCCCAGGTCTAGACTGCATGGTGGATCCTAGGAAAATGGCTTCAGTTGCTCATCACAGGAAGGCGAGAGGGGCCCATGTTCACCGACTCCTGGACTGAGGCACCTCCTACACTCAGTGACTATGAGCACTCGGGTCACTGTCGGCAGCACACTCTCCATGCAGGACAATCCTGCAGGCAGGGAAGGAGCAGCCGAGGGTGTTGGGAGAGCAGCTGTTTCTGGTCTCCTGCATTTTTACCCTACTGCGCTGCCTGGATGTTGGGGATGGCTGGCCCGCAAGGCTTGCCTCGGCTTGCAGCTGGCTGAGCAGCGCTGAGCCAGGCAAATACAACTTTAACAAGGGAACGAAATGAGTGTAATTTCAGACCCCAAATAAAGAAGATAAAACAAAAAGACCAGCATGTCTATACACTGTCTCAATTTTAGATTTAGAGACGATTATCGCCAGAAGCTGTGCTTGCTACTTCAGGATATCAGAGAAAGGATAAGTTCTCACTCCAGATTCTCAAAAAACTAACAAGCAGATGTGGGTCCTACTTCAAGTACAGTTTGAAACACTGCCTTGCCAGCAGCACCAACTTCTCACAAAAATACCTGTAAAGACATAAAGAAAGGGAAACCCACAGTGCGGCCCATTGCCAGGCCTGGGAGAATCCGATGCCAAGGACAAGCTGGCTCTGGGCTCGGTGCCCACACCTCAGGGGTTAGGGTGCCAGCCACATACACCGGGGCTGGCGGGCTTGAACCCGGGCCCGGGCTTCCCAAACACTGACAACTGCAACAAAAAAAAAAGCCAGGTGATGTGGTGGGTGCCTGTGGTCCCAGCTGCTTGGGAGGCTGGGGCAGGAGAAATGCTTGAGCCCAGGAGTTGGAGGTTCCTGTGAGCTGTGATGTCAAGGCACTCTACCTAGGGTGACAGTTTAAGACTCTGTCAAAAAAAGAAAGAAAGAAAGAAAGAAAGAAAGAAGAAAAGCCGGCTCTGAAGAAGTCCAGCCACCTCCCTCGACAGCACAGGCTGGGGCAGCCTCACAATCTAGGGTGTGCTGGTCCTCTGACCCTCCCCCTTGTAGGACCTAAGCTCCCTCCTGAGTATGGGTGTGCTCAGTGACCTGCTTCTGGCCGGGTAGGGACACCAAGGTTACAGCAGAGACACCCGAAGACACCACCTCAGCCAGATGATGGAGGTCGACATCCCCAGTGACAAGCTGAGTCGGTGCCCCTGGGGGAGGAGAGGAAGGGGGCCTGTCACCTCCATGAGATTCTTCCCCCAAATCCATGACCTCGGTCTTATCAGACAAATCCAAATTGAGGAACATTATACAAAATACCCAATAGCTGGCTCGGCGCCTGTGGCTCAATCGGCTAAGGCGCCAGCCACGTATACCTAAGGTGGCGGGTTTGAATCCCCAGCCCGGGCCCACCAAACAACAATGATGGCTGCAACCAAAAAATGGCCGGGCGTTGTGGCGTTTGCCTGTGGTCCCAGCTACTTGGGAGGTGGAGGCAGGAGACTCACTTGAGCCCAGGAGTTGGAGGTTGCTATGAGTTGTGATGCCATGGCACTCTACCCAGGGGAATAGCTTGAGGCTCCATCTCAAAAAAAAAAAAAAATACCCAATAGCTATTCTTCAAAAGCGCCAGGTCAGGAAGACAAGGAAAGACTGAGAAACTGTCATGGACGGGAGGAGTTAAAGGCCCATGCGGCATGGGGACCTGAAATGGATGCTAGGATAGGAAGAGACTTTAGTGGCAAAACTGGGGAAATCCCATCACGAGTTTAAAAAAATTGCTGAGAACAGGTTACATATCCCCCTAAAGACCAGGCTAGCTGAGCTCTGCCAACATCTCACTTGTGTTTATTTCCACCTGAACGCCCCGATCTGCCACCCACCTCGAGCCCATTAGCACTGGCATCACTCCCCCAGTGTTTCTGGTCACTCCTGGGCTACACAGGGCTTTTTTTCTTTTTTCTTTTTTTAAGACAGAATCTTATTATGTCACCCTCGGTAAAGTGCCATGGCGTCACAGCTCGTAGCAACCTCAAACTCTTGGGCCTAAGTGATTCTCTTGCTTCAGCCTCCCAAGTAGTTGGGGTTACAGGCGCCTGCCACAATGCCCGGCTATTTTTTTTTTTTTTTTGGTTGCAGTTGTCATTGTTGTTTGGCAGTCCCGGGCTGGATTCGAACCTGTCAGCTCTGGTGTTATGTGGCTGGTGCCCTAGCTGCTGAGCTATAGGCACCAAGCCTACACAGGGCTTTTTAGGACCACGGCACTCGTGTGAGGTGAAGGTCAGGCAAACACGGCCATTTGTTGCCCCTGGTGGGGCACATTAACACACCTAAATCCCTCCAGCCCAAGTCCTCCACTCCAACAGGGAGGCCACACAGGAGAATGTTCTACAAATGTGGGCCAAGTGACTTCAGCCCCTAGGCCAGTGCCACCAGCCCAGCAGAGCTTTCCTGGATGCTGTGAATGCCTTTTTAGGGAGCACGATCTCACTGCTCTGGCAGCACACACAGTGCAACCCGATCGCCCACGCCATGCCCGGTGAGGTCAAAGTCCCCTGGCTAGGATCATTCAGAAGATTTTTTCCAAGTGCCTACCTTATGGAAAAAGCCAATCGGGAAACATGAGGCAGGAAGAGCCGTGAAACGAGGAGCTGGAGAGAGGCAGCAAGTGTAAGAGCGAAAGGGAAGGGAAGGATGTAATTTCTTGCTTAACTCTCCTCTGGATCCCACCACATGAAAGGGGGAGACGGTCGAAACCGCCCTGGAAGAGAGAGCTGGATTCAAAATGCACGTTTCAGAGAACCCAGCCAGCCGCGGGCTTCCTGTGCATCTTTATTACCCGTAAGTGACCACTGGCCAACCTTTTGAAATCTTGTCCTGGCCTGAAAAGAATCTGAACTTTCAGACATTCCTGTGAAGTAGGACCAAGTCCATTCATTCATTCTTTCACTTGCTGAGTCTTTCATTCATTCACTCCCTCGATCACCATTGAGCCACAGTAACCCAGTGTCTGCTGTGAGTCATGAGGCTGACCTGACCTGCAGGCCAGGGGGTCATGGCCAGGTTCTGGTCTGGTGGGAGGGCGGGAGGCTCATAGCCTGAGAAGGTCACGGCTGAACCAGCTGTTGACCCAGTGACGTGAACAGGAGGGGAAGGAAAATGTATCCTGCACCTCTGTAAGCAGATAGGCCAACAGCATCAGCTTGTTTAAGGCAGAGCTCGTGAGACTCGGGTGTACACCAGGGTCATCTGGCCAGCTTGTTAGGACACAGTGGTTCTGAGTCAGTAACACAGGGTGCAGCCTGAGGCCACACTTTGGGAACCCCTGATCTGAGGTAAGATCAAACCCCCTCAATTCCAACCCAACGCACTTTGCTTTCTCAAGGTTGGTTGAGTGACATAACAGCTGCTATTTCAGAGATGCCACTGTGAAGTCCTTGTCATAGTGACCTGACATACTACCGAGGATAACTGGCTTTTGCAGGTTTGGAGTACAAATAACATCTGCAGAGTGTAAGGGAAGGCCCAGAGCACACAGGCGACATTTACTGCAAAGCCAGAAACACAAAAGCAATCCCGCCTCCCAGAGTTCTGGAACTTTCTTTGCCCTTGAGAAAAGGCCTGATCCAGTAGGGACTCCCAGGGAGCTGGGGTCTCACCACCCTGTTTCCCCTATTAGGTCATTAAATACGAAATGTCTAATTTCAAATCAAAAGTTAGGGTATGGGTTGTCAAACAAGAAGCAGTCTAAATTAACCCAGGTATGCACCTGAACCAGCCATTTTAACGATAGCCTGGATCTGCCAGCAGCAAAGAAGCCTGGAGAGCAAGTGCTGAGGTTGTGAAAGGCATCGCCACAGCTTGCTGAGATTAGAATACTTCTCTTTGCAAGAAGTGGTCCAAAGCCTGGAAGTGCTAGTTAGTAGGTGCAAGGTCTGGAGAATACGGTGGATGACAGAGTTTCCAGGCCAGCTTCTGAGCGGCACCGTTGGGGTAACAGTGTTGTCTTGTAAGAGTGTCTGCCTGCTCTAGTGACCAGTCTCACTGCTTAACCACAAGCACCCTCTTCATTTTGTCTAGCTGGGCACTGTGGATATTGTCGTAATCGACTGACCAGGCTTCATGGAGCCATAGGGGATAACACCAGCACTGGCCCCCAGACAGATGCCAGTAGCTGTTTTTGATGAATACTCGATTTGGAGCTGTGATTCAGGACGTCATCTTCATCCAACCAGGGGCCAATGCTTGCAACTGTCCAAGAGAATCCATTTGTCATCACACATAGCAATACGGTGTACAAATGGTTCTCCTTTATGCCACAGAGCAAAGAAAGGCAAGCTTCGAGAGGATTTCTCTTCTGATGCCCATTTAATTCACGCAGGACCCATCTATACAGCTTCTCTACCTTGCCTATTTATTTCAAATGGCCCAATAATTGCTGGACTTTTAACATCAGACCTTGCTGCTAATTCACCTGGCGGCTGAGGCGGATTCACTTCCACTCATTTTCCAGCTCATCATTATCCACCTTGTTGATAGGTCACCCACATGGCTCATTTTCCAGATTAAAATCACCAGAGTGAACTTCCCAAATCATGGAGGTACTGTGCCTTCATAAGCCACATCCCTCCCAAATACTCCATTGATACTTGGAGCTATCCGTACTGCATTGGTTCCACGATGGAACACATAAAATAAAAATTGAAAGACAATCACAAGCCAAAACGTGCATTTGAAAGAATGAGGATGTATCTTCACAATAAAAATAAGACAAAAAGCACCGAAGTGAAATATCCGAGATATCAACATTAAGGCACTGGGACATTTCACACTGCACACCGGGTCAGCCTGCAGGCAGGGCTGAGGAATCAGGACATGTCAGTGAGGACTGGAGAAGATTGGGGGGCCCTCCCAGAGCCTGTGCTCCTGGCACCTGTGGTCGTCATGGAGATGGCAACGCTAGTCCATCTAGTTCCCTCCATGTGGACCTCAGTACCCAGAGGCTCAAAGGCCAGAGAAGGCCGTGTGGGGACAGCATCTGGGCCCGCTTGGGCATTTCTCTGCCATACCCCTCATGCCTCTTTCCTGAGGGACATGTGGGCCTTGTGTCCGGCCCCTCCTCCAGCTGCAGGGGAAGCAGCAGTACCCCGAAGAGACGCAGAGGGCACCGTGTGAAGGAAACGCTGGCCACTGGGGCCAGCAGGCACGCTGCTCTGTGTCAGAAGAAGCTACAAATGAGGCTGAGACATCTGGGTGTTTAAGAATTTGTTTTAAATGTTTCTGACAATATTATCACCCCCATCTGACAGTGGAAAGCCCTGTGGGATGCATGTGCTTCATGTCAAGTACTTTCTTGTCTGGATATCAAATAAACTCTGCCTGGTAGGTAGGTAGGCAGGCATCACCCACTCTATGGGTGAGCTAATGATGCGGAGGACTGGCCTGGAGCTGAGGTGGGAACAGGGAACTTACAGCCTGGAGCCTGGACCCTGGGGCCTGGACCCTGGGGCCTGAACCCTGGGGCCTGAACCCTGGAGCCCTGGAGCCTGAAACCTGGACTGTAGGGCTCCCTAGAACCTGAAATCCAGAACCTGGAGCCTAGAACCTGGGCCCCCTAGAACCTGGAGCTTGGAGCCTAGAGCCTAGAACCTGGGCCCCCTAGAACCTGGAACCGGAGCCCCCTAGAATCTGGAGCTTGGAGCCTAGAACCTGGAACCAGAGCCTAGAACCTGGGCCCCCTAGAACCTGGAACCGGAGCCCCCTAGAACCTGGAGCTTTGGAGCCTAGAACCTGGAACCTGGGACCCCTAGAACCTGGAGCTTAGAGCTTAGAACCTAGAGCCTGGAGCCTTGAACCTGGGGCCCCCTAGAACCTGAAGCCCAGAAACTTAAGAAGGGGGCAGGAGCCAGGACATCAGCTCTCAGTCCAGAAGTTTTCTAATGAAGGTGGCAGGTAGGTGGCTGCTGGACACCCATGATCTGACTGGAACAGACCTGCCCAGTGCAGTCCCGTCTAGCACTGCACTCACATCACCCCTGACAATGCTCAAGGCAGTAATTATGTCCATTTACTGTTGGGAACACTGAGAACCGGAGACACTGGCCACTTGTCTGGGGAGGTGAAGCCAGAGCATGGTGACCCTGCCTCCAGCCCAGGTCTCCTGACTGCAGCCCAGCACTGACACTCGGAACCACCTTCTCCTTAGGGCTCCTGGGGAGCTTCTCCTGGGTGTATGAAATGCCCTAGGTCACAGGGTGAGGAGGAACACTTTTCACGCCAACAGGAACCCAAAATGCAGACATTGCAGGCCTGGCCTTGGTGGGAAAGCCCAGTGTATCTGGCTGGGGGCAAGTGCGGTTTCCTGGTGGTGCTAGCCTCCTGCTGGAGTCTGATGAGGTTACCAACACAGGGCCAGGACAGTTCCTCCTCCTGATCCATTAGGACGGGATACCAGGGAGCGGCACCCGGGGCAGCTCATGCGCAGACTTTGACAGAGGCCGTGTAAACCACTTGGAAGAAAATGACTGTGTTCAAAGGTTGTCACATCAATGAGATGACATTTGGCCACCAAACCTGATAGGAATGCCCCTTTATCTTTTCACCTTCCTTCCTCTAGGAGGTGGTGGTTTCTGAGTGATTCCTGTGTGCCGGGGTTAGTGCCAGGCCTGGGGGTCCACCAGAGACAGGGTCAGCACAGCCCCCTGTAGGGGTACAGTTCAATGGAGGGAGAAGCATCAGCCCCATGAGGTGAGTGACAGGGAGGCACTGGGGACACGTGGGAAGGAGGCACATCCTAGGTCTGGGCTGAAAGGTGGTGTAGGGGGGGTTCCCTGAGAAGCCATCTAGTGCCCTCAGGGAGGAGGGTGGCTCATCAGAGAAAGTGGAGTGCGGGCAACCGACCAGAGTTATCTTCTGAGCCCTGTCCGTCACCACTGTCTCCACTCCTCCCTCAAGGAGACTGCAGCTTTAAGATGGCAACAGACCCCGAGCACAGATGCAATTTGGGGCAGAGCTGGGTTCCACTGAGATGGTCACCAGAGGAAGGATCATTCACCGCTGAAACCTGCAAGAGCCCAAGAAAGGAAGCCCCGTGGCTACCCAAAATGATCCTCTGAAGGGTGGGGTAGCCCTATGTGAAAGAACCCAAAATATGTAAAATCAGACACAAAACTACACAGCATATAGTGTACATTACAGTTATGATCTGAACCTGTTAAACTTTGCTATATTAAAAAGTCATGTTTTGGGTGGTGTTTGTGGCTCAAAGGAGTAGGGCACCGGCCCCATATGCCAGAGATGGCAGGTTCAAGCCCAGCCCTGGCCAAAAACTGCCCCCCCCCCAAAAAAGTCATGTTTTAAAAGCAAGGGCAAAGAGCCCCCGCCACATACTGTATTCTGTGTGATTTATTAACTGCCATGTTCTGCACTGGAAAAGATATTCAGCAAAGAAAAACAGATTAAACTTGTGACAGCATTCACAAAATGAAAAAGGATTTATTAACCCGTAAACCAAGGGGTTTACTGAGCCAAAGTGAATATTAGAAATATTAAGAAGAGGGCCTTTGCATGCACAAACAGAACCTAAAAACTGAAGCAAGCGGCACAAATCAGAGGCGAAGAGCCCTGAACTCTAAGGTGGCAGAGGCTTGTCCCTCCCTGTCCCATTTCAGCAGTCTGAGAGGACAGATGGGCTCGTCTTTGTCGAGACACAACTACTCTCATGGTCCTCCAGGACAGAGGCTGCAGGGCACTTTCTGGAGAACAAGGGGTGGGGGAGGCAAGTGTCCTGCCAAGAGCGGCACACACCCAGGGCCTCTGCAGCAGGGCCTGCGGCCATCTACCTTAAGAAGTTCAGCTACGTGTGCTTGCAGGAGACACGAGGACAATTTTAATCCTGCGGAAGTGTGGCAGTCACTGGTCTTTTTTGAGGTTCAATATCTGGTCTTCCCTTCTCATCTGGGAGGTGAGATCCTGGGGGGTGGGCTATGAATGGGTCTGGCCCTGTCCCCCAAGTGGGAGAGAAGTGGGGTCTTCCTGTCACTCCTCCCACTGTTGCACTGGGAGGTGTGAAGATGCAAAGGTCGTGCATTCTGTGTGCCAGTGCCTGGATCTTGGAATTGTTGCCTCCAGAATGGGAGAAACAAAGGTCTGTGCGCGCCCCACCCCCCACACTCATGCATGCTTCTGGGACACAGCACAGCGTGGTCAACTGTGCAGCTGAGCCTCAATTTCTTGGGTCTACCGCTGCCCTCATATGGCTTCCCCACAGCTTCCAGAGCACCGGGCCCTCTGCACCGACTTCTAGGCAATTTAACTGAAGGAAATGTCAAGGAGAGCATGACTGGGGAGACAGCGCTTTGCCCCTCCTGGAGAAGGTCATCTCCACCCACAGAGGTGAGAGGAGAGGGTCTGGTTTCTGTAACTAAGGGGGCGGGTCAGAGCTCAAGGTGCAGACCTGGGTGTGGCAGGAAAAGTCAACAACAGTGACCCTCACCAGGCGTTCTACTCCCTGGGGACTCACAACTCGCAAAGTCTGGACACATGTTTGCTTTCCCACTGGGGGGCAGCTACTGGGCAGAACTCAGGCTATAACTCATGTTATATAGCCTATAATGTACGGGACCGACAATCACTCAGTCCCAAGTCTTAATAGTGTCCAGGCAGAGAAATCCTAATATAAAATAGGGGTAGGAGAAAAAAACTTCAGAAACTGAAATAAAGAGTTGGAAGACCATGCGGCCATCACCTCATCTCAACTTATGCAGCAAGTTGTCTGGAGCTGGCTCTAGATACAGGTTAAAAATAGGCAGGTAATTTAGTAGCTTCTCAGAGGTCAGATAAGCTCAAAGATCAACAGTGTGGAACAGGCCTGGGGGAGGGAGCAGCCCGTTATTTCCAGGAAGCCAGTGAAGACCTGGGCACCGAGGCCAGGCAGCTTGGGATGCAGCAGTGCTCCAAATCTGGTGGCAACTCGCTGCAGATTCTTAACCCAAGACCAAGAAGCAAAGACGATATTGAGGACAGAGGGTTCTTTCTGTCTCAATGCAGAGAACAGCACACAGGCGCTACAAGAAAGTCTGTGGGGACACTGACACTACAGACACACACCTACTTAAAGCCATAGCCAGTAGTGCTTTTACTGAGTTTATTTAACCAGTCCCAAGTGCCATCAGTGTCCCTCTTATGCTTGGGAGCTTGTTTCTTATACTTTTCTCTCCATCTCAGCCCTGGGACATATCCTGACCAGCTGAGGACCACGGTTGCCTCCTCCTGGAGATGGGCACAGCCACCTGAAGGCAGCAGACAGCACCATCATGCTGCTGGCACCTGCCAGGTATCAGGAGGCAGGTCCTGCAGTTTGTGGGCGCTACCTCATTGCCAAACCGTCCCGGGTATTATTGCTCCTTGTTCACAGACAAAGGAAAGATGAACTTGCCTGTGGTCACACAGCTTAAAAAGGCTGACCATGCTCATTCCGAAAGCGAGCACATTGTCATCAGGATGGCTTCAGGCCACAGCCTGGCCACTGGTCCCTGAGGCCACAGCCCTGCCAAGGTTCCTGTCGGCCACGGCACTCTTCCTCTAGGCCTGATCACAAGTGATATACAGCCCCACGTGTACACAGCCAATGAATATCCGGCATTAGAGAACATATGTCTGTTATGATATACCCCACAAAGCGATTGGTCCACAACTGTGCTATCCTAACACAGCCACTAGCCACATGTGGCGACTTTAAATCTATGATGAATTAATTTAAATTAAATTACATTTAAAATGCAGGTCCCCAGTTGCATGGGCCATGATTCGTGTGCTCAGTAGGTACACAGGACACTGGGTGCTGAGTATCCCATCTCTGCTCAAAGTCCTGCAGGCAGCACTGCTCTGGGGGCTTAAAAACAGGCCTGAGATAATTTACAGCAGTATCTTTGGGCATCCTGGGTGGAGTCAACGTGGAGATCCCATCTCTGTGTTGGCCTGAAAAACCCCACCTTTTCCCAAATGCCTAAAAGAAGGTAAAAAATAAAAATGAAGGAAATCAAGGACACAGGCAGCAAATGGGTCAACCTACATGATGGAGGTTAAAAGCATAATGACGAACTTTAGGTCTTCTGGTTTCCTCATGTTTAAATACAATCCTAATGATTGTGTGATTTCTCACTCACTCCCCCAAGCCCAGCAGTGGGTACAAACTGTGTAAGACAAGCCTGCAGGCACTGAATAGACCTCGCTCTTCATACTTGCTGATCCAAGGGTTTACCTACTGCCAAGACCATATCACATTCTGCCTAGCTAACCTCTCCAGGAATTTTATATTTGTTTTACGAAAAGTGTACCTCAGATCCTAGAGACTTTTCCAAGTAAATAAGTGAATTATTCTTGAGAGATTATGAATCTATGAAAATCTTGTTGATTTGCTCACCTAATTTGACATTTTATTCTACTCTCAGGAAAAGGATGCCATGATGATTGGCTCTCTTGTTGGGGCTGTGTGGACATTAGAGGTTAATGGTTCTTCCCTGGTATATGTCTGAGGTTAGTTTTCAACTTCCTTCTCAATCCCTACCACTCCTTTAACCAAAAACAAAACTACCAATAGGCAGTAAATTAAAGAAGTGCTTGGCTTGTTAAAATGAAGCAACATTTCCTCCCAACACCAACACAGTGGTCACAGGCACTGGCCTTGAAGGCAGGGGCTGGGTGCAAATCAGGGCTATGTGCTCCCACCCTGGGGAATCACCACCCAGGACCCAGACTTCAGAGAACCCATTTCCCCCTGTGGTGTGTCCTGCTCACACCTTGCGACATCTTCCTTCCAGGTATTTGCTGAAGTCATATTTATGATTTTTAGTGCCTCACTCTCAAATATAAATCCACAGCCAAGGATCAGCACTCATCTGGGAAAGTCTAAGATGAAAGACAGAGGCCAAAACAGACAAAAGAGAAAGAGAAATAGGAAAAAACAGACTAAGATGTAGAAGGAAAAAAAGAAAATAGAAGGAACAACAAAAACGACCCACAGTAAGAAGAAAAGGCAATGCACTGGTGAATCAAGAAAGGGATGCCATGAAAAGTAACAGAAAACAACAGCCAAAAACCCAAATACTCAGAAATTAAATATAGAATAGGTGAACTTAGCAGAAGTTCACCAATGGATGGTAGGCTGAGTCATCTCCCTAGAGCAGCACCTCAGACTGACACTCAGGAACGTCCACCCGACTGGATGTCCCTAGAGCAGCACCTCAGACTAACACTCAAGAACGTCCAGCCGACCGGATGTCCCTGGAGCAGACAGAGCAGAGAATGTTATGGGGAGGGAGAGGTAAAATTCAAGATCGTTGCCTTGGCTGGGTGCTTTAGCTCAGTGGGTAGGGTGCCAGCCACTTGCTCCAGGACTGGTGGGTTGAGGCCCGGCCCAGGCCTGTTAAAGAACAATGAGAACTACAGCAAAAAACAACTAGGCGTTGTGGCAATCTCCTGTAGTCCCAGCTACTCAGGAGGCTGAGGCAAGAGAATCGCTTGAGCCCAGGAATTTGAAGTTTCTGTAAGCTGTGACACCATAGCACTCTACTGGGGGTGACAAAGTAAGACTCTGTCTCAATAAAAAAACAAAAAAACGACAATTGCCTAGAATTTTAGGATACAAATTTCCAGCGAACTCAGTGAATGTCCATTAAGCAGGAAATAAAAACTGAAGATAAAGAGAAGATCCTAAAACCTTCTAGAGAGAAAAAGTGGACATCATACAACATTCTAAAAATATATAAGGCATCGAAATTCTCAAAATAATCCTAAAAGCTGGGATAAAATGAGGAACATATCTTAAAATTCTGGTAGAAAATAATTCTGAATTTTAGTTTTTCAATTTTTTTCTTTTTTGAGACAGAGTCTCACATTGTTGCTCTTAGTAGGGTGCCGTTGTGTCACAGATCACAGCATCCTCAAACTCCTGGGCTCAAGAGATCCTCCTGCCTCAGCCTCCTGAGCAGTTGGGACAACAGGTGTCCGCTACAACGACTGGCTATTTTTATAGATGGAGGTCTCACTCTAGCTCAGTCTGGTCTCCAACTCCTGGACTCAGGCAATCCACTCTCCTTGGCCTTCCATATTTTTTAATCGTTATCAATTTATTTTATTAACTAGGAAATAGAGTTATATGGTTCAAATACCAACAGAGTATGAAAAGTTATTCTTGCCAAGGTTGCCTCCACCTGCAGGCCCATGCCCCTTTTACTGTGTGTTCTGTCAGTGTTTTTTAATGCAAATGCACGAAAACTACAGCCTTTCTCACCTGAAGAATAGCACACTATTTTTACTATCTACATAATTGCTTTTTTTTTTTTTTTGAGACAGTCTCACTTTGTTAGGTAGAGTGCAACGGCATCACAGCTCACAGCAACCTCAAACTCCTGAGCTTAAATAATTCTCTTGCCTCAGCCTCCCATGTAGCTGGGACTACAGGCACCCGCCACAACTCCCAGCTATTTATAGAGACAGGGTCTTGCTCTAGCTGGTCTTGAACCCATGAGCTCAGGCAATCCACCTGTCTCAGCCTCCCGGAGTGCTAGAGTTACAGGCATGAGCCACTGCACCTGGCCCTACATATTGCTTCTTTCAATTAGTGAAACATACTGAAAATTATTTCAAACAATAGATAGAGTTCTTCGTCATTCTTTGGAAACCTATTTTTTTTTTTTTTTTGAGACAGAGCTGCAAGCTATCCGCCTGGGTAGAGTGTTGTGGCATCACAGCTCACAGCAACCTCCAACTCCTGCCTCAAGCAAGTCTCCTGCCTCCCAAGTAGCTGGGACCACAGGCGACCGCCACAACACCCAGCTATTTTTTGGTTGCAGCTGTCATTGTTGTTTTGGCGGGCCCAGGCTGGGTTTGAACCCCCCACCTCAGGTATATGTGGCTGGCGCCTTAGCCACTTGAGCCACGGGCACCGAGCCTGGAAAACTATTCTTAACCTACAACTCTATACACATCTAAACCATTAACAAGTGTAATAGTAGAATAAAGATATTTTCAGACATGTGGATACTTACGAAAGGCAATCTTGTTCAGAAAGCTACTGAAGGATGTGTTCCGACAAAATGAGATAGAAATCCAAGAAAGAAGACGATATAGCATCCAGGAAATAGAGAAACAACCAAAAAAAAAAAAAAAAAAAAAAGAAAGTGGCAAAAAAAGAATTTTCAGAATGGTGACAAAGGAAATGACAGCTATTGCAAACCCAGGGAGCACCTGACCAGATTAGATCAGGAAGACAAGGGTCTCTGCATGATAGATTTTTTTTGGGGGGCGGAATAAAATGGAACTGATACATTATTTAATTTGCTTAATCATACAGGAAATATTATTGTTATGGATTCTTCATTTTGTTTTACTGTTGAAAGATTTGTGAAGATTTAGATATGAAAGATATAGACAGATGAGCAATTGAAAAAAAGAAATGTTAAGTAAAGCAAAAGGCTGTATGAGAAATACTCAGATTTCTTTTCTGAATGTATTTATCTTCATTCGTTCTTTATGAGGTTTTTGTTCTCTGTCCTTATGTTAAGTATTGTTATTGTCATTAAATTTAGCCTTTTTAATTCTGTAAAGGCAAAAGTGGAAACCTAATATACACATGTATAAGTAAGAAAAATTAATAAAAAAAAAAGAAAAATATTCAGTGCACTGTTTGGCTCTGTGAGCAACACCGTTTACACAGCCTGCAACATCAGCACTGTCACTGGCATTCACTGTGCCAATCACTGCTCTGAGGGCTTTTTGTTAAATATATCATTTGCCCTTATAACCACCCTGTGAGTATACTCTTAAAATTTTCATCTTGCCTGCAGGGGAAGTGAGGTACAAACTGATTAAGTAAATTTTTCCCTAGGCCGTGGAATAAGGGTCACAATCAGGATTTGAACCTAGGAAAGCTGACTCTGGCACCCATACCCTTAACCAGTCTGTCATTCTGCCTGGGAACATTCACATAACCCAAAACTATGATGCAAGCACAGTGTGTGTGACGGAGGAGAGAAAAGTGGGCCTGAGCCAGGCCCAAGAATATCAGGTACCTGTCCTGAGTGCAGGACACCAGATGATAGCACCTAGAACTGATGAGCACACAGGTAACGTGTGCAAATTATTTATGAGCACAGAGAGTGTCGCCAGATCATTTAGGGTCTCACAGGCCATTTGAGGACTTGGCTTTTACTCAGTGAAATGAGAAGCCATTGGAAAGTTTTAATCAGAGAAGTGACATGATCTGACACATTTTAAAAGGACCATCCAGCTGCTGTGTGGGGAATGGCCTAGGAAGAAAGGGCAGGGGTAAAAACACATAATACTTTGATGAAACAAAAATGGATTTCTCAAGATGAAAGGATGGGCAAAGAAAAAGAGAGACACTGAGGCAGAGAAGAACTTGGGACTCTCTCTCGTGTCATGAACATTATCCTTGATGGTGCAGAGGTCAGCTGGGGACAATGAGGTCCAGGCTGGGATGAAGTCAGCAGAGCACAGCCAGGAACAGAGTCTTGGATGGAGCCTCAGAACTGATCCAAGACAGCCTGGGTGACGAGCTGGCACCTCTTAGTTACTAGATGACCTTGGGCAAGTGCTTCAGCATCTCTCAGCCCATGTCCCCTGTGCCAAAGACAGACACTCTGCTCTTCTGCTAGGATTTAAACTAATTATGGGAGTGAAGCTTCTAAGAGGACCTGACACCGTGAGCTCAGAGGCTACCTTGGTTCCCAATCTCCTTTCCTGTCCAACACTCTGACTGGGCACACAGGCAACAGGCAAGCTAGAGCCGGGGTCCCCTGACCTCCCTCACACCCCACAGCCTCTTCTGTCTTCTGCATGTGCACCCCAACCCCAAGCACTGAGCCCTCAGGCATTAAAGAGCCCCCAGGAAAGGAAGGGGGGAGACAGCCAGCTCTTTGACAGAAATAGGTGAATTTTCTGATTCCCTCTCCCACTCAAGCATCTTCTGAGAATCACACTGATAGCCCAAGGTCATGGGCACAGTGTTTGTGTCCCTAGTGGCTCAGACTTTGTGATAAAAATCTGAAATGCTGGTTGTGTCACCTCCCTAAAGCCTCTCAGAGAGCTGCCAAGATGGGTGTCTGTCTCGGGGAAAGGAGCAGAGCAGTGTCCCCGGTGGCTCTGGTGGCTGTGTTAGGATTCGGAGCAGGGTAGCTCTCTACATGCCAGGTCTTCTGCCCTCACCTGTCCCCACTCTTGTAGAAGGAGGTGGCAGGACCCTGGCCCTGACTGCAAACCTCTGATGATACTGGATGGCACCTTCCAGTTGGCACCCAGTGTGTCTTTATCTGCTGACCAGCCTCAGAAAAGCAAATTCATGGAGAAAAAAGGCATGGAGGCAAAGTGGTACCCTGTACAGTAGGACAGGCTATGGTGGCAAGTCCCTTATTTTTATTGCAATCAGGTAGATGCTGGCCCAAGGCCACCCTCTCTGAAGGAGGGACTGTGCGGAGAGACCAGGAGTGTGGTCCCCACAGCTGGGCTTGTCCTGCAGTGCCCAGTGCCAGGGAGCAGGTCAGCTTGGTGCCGGGGAAGGGGGAGAATCGAAGGCTCTGAACCAGATTTCCCGGCTATCTGAGACAGACCATGGGCAGGACACTCTGGGCTTGGTGCTTGAGCAGCCGTGAGGACGGGGCAGGGTTCCTCCACATGAGCTGGTGTTTCATGGCTATTTGGAAGGATGGTTTAGGGGGTGCAAAATGAAAGGGAGACTCAGGACTAAAGTGTCCTGTATTCATAGATTGCCCAAAAAGGGGTGCAGGGTCACATGGGCTTCCCCAGAAGTTGAGCCCATAGCATGGAGGCAGGCTGGGAGCGGCTTCTCGGGAGCCCTGTCCCAGCAGGGTGTGAGGGAGGGGCCTGGCCAGGAGGTGGTCTGAGCTAGAGTCACCCCCCAGCCTGACCTCCCAGCTCCGGAGCACCAAATGCACCACAGCATTGGTTTCACCTTGAGACATGTCAGGGGCCACAGGCTGCCCTGGGGACGGCATAAGCCCTTCCTCCACAAAGCCATTTCTGGGCAGCCCCTTCTCAGGTGAATGGGGATAGTGGTGACCCTTGAGTAGTCCAGGAAGTCAATTCAGCGGAGGAGAGCAGAGGGGGACAGCAATGTACCCGCCACGATGGTAGGGCCAGAAGACCCAGTCTACTTGGACCGGCTTAGAGAGGAGACTCCAGGCAACACTCAGAGGACATTATCCTGTTGGGTGAGAAGGGAACACCCATGGGGCCGTGAAGGAGGGACCAACTCACTGCACCGTCGGAAGGACTCACAGCTTTTCACCCACACAGCTGCACACGCTGCTGCTTTTGTGTCAGGAGAGGCATGCTTCGTGTGGGAGGAGCCCCCGGAATCACCGCGGGCTTGGTGAAGGGGACACCACTTCACTGGGCGCAGAGTACTCAATGGGAATTTGGGATGCTACTAAAATGTGGAAGGAAAGCAAAGAACCCCGTCTCCCAGGTGTGAAGCACAGCTCACGTCTCTGTCCTAAAGAGCGTCTCAGTGCTCCCTGGACCAGTTTCCTGACAAACATCTCCCCTGAATTTCACTGTGACACCATTGGAAGAAAGAACCAAGTGGCGCTAATGCATCTATGACGTTTTACAAGAACAGCTCCATTTATGGTAAACTCGCCTGGAGTTTAAGCCCTGATGTCACTGCAGAAGCAGAAGTGTATGGTTCCAGTGTCGTACCAGCCAGCCTTCTGCTCCTACCCCCCACCCCCGTGGGATGCCAGCTCTCACCTTCACCCTCACCCAGGGGCCCCGGGCCCCACCTGCCTGCAGGGTGAACTTGGCTCAGAGTTCCCCACTAACCCTTCCGGAGGCACATTCTTGGATGTCTGACCTGACTCCATCCTGCCGCTTTCTTCAGGGCACCCTGGTTCCCATTCAGGCCCCCACACCTCCACAAGTGTTCTCAGGACAGGCTGGCTCCCCGCAGCTCTGGGAGGGCCTGATTTGCCCTGGTGGCATCCATTGCTTTGTCCTGGGGATGGTGGTAGGCCCCCAGCCACAGAGCTTGGTGCAGCAGTGGCAGGGAGATGCTTCCAGCTCTGGGGCGAGGGGACAGCCCCCAGGAGAGATAGGGGGCTCCTGAAAGGCAGTGCGGCTAGTGGACCTGAGGATGAGGCCACTCGCAGAGGCCCTGGGGAGAAAAGAGGCAGTGAGGCTGATGGGGAACCCGCCCTGCATCTGGGCGTTCTGTTTCAGGACAGCACAGTTCCACTTGCCAGTGCGGTCAGGGTTTCTGTCCTGGCAGCCAAGCATCCTGACTAATAGATACATCCTTCAAGAACTCAAAGTGTCACTTCCTCCAGGAAGCTGCTTCTGATCCCATCAGCTGGCTGCAATTTTCCCTCATTCTAAACTCTCAGAACTCGCTGTCCAGGCCTGTGTATCAGGTCACTTCCCATCTTCCGTTAGTATCACTGATCTACAGACCCCAATCCCTTTCTGCCCCAGCTTCTTGGGGGTGCAAATCCCTGTCAGGCTCCTGCCTAGCTCCCCATCTGCCCAACACAGGGGCTTGGGTACCATAACTTATATCTGTTGAGTCAATGAATGAATGAGAAAGTACTGAACTTAAGACACTTAAGGACTCAATGAGCAGATATTTGCTATTTGAATAGTGAGTTTAAGTTTCACAGCTGGAAAACTGAATTGAATTTGTAGTAAAACATAAAATGTTGCACCTGCATCCTGCAACCCTGTTAATATGTGTCACTCACTGCTTATAACCACTCCATCTATGCTTGTTTTTTATTGGAGGGGGTGTGAGGGAGCTCTCCTATTTACCTAGAGCCTAGTTAAATACTTTGTATGTGTTACCCATTTTCTTTAAGCCTGAAAGTCAAGGGGCATCTCTCTTTCCCCATTTTAGAGATGAGAGAACAGAGGCTCAGAGGATCTTGAGTAACTCATTTTCCCAGGATGGCATAGCTAGAGGAGAACTGTGGAGTGACAAAGCCCAGTGCTGACTCCAAAGTCTATCTTTGTAACTGCCAGCTGCATCTCCCTGGAGGGAGGCAGGGCCTCAGGGCTGTCAGTCAGGAGCATTCCCTGGCCTTGCCTTTCAATCTATTTTTATAAGAGGCAGCAGATAAGAGGCAGACTTTGGGGACTCTCATTCTTCTTGTTCCTTTGTCCTGTAACCACTAACAGCAAGATGAGGCCCAGGGTTCATGGTCACCTCTGGCTCTCCCAGGGAACACCTGTTTGGTGTTATGGTTAAATAAACACATAAATGACTGTCTTCATGGGGGTGGAGGCTGAGTTCTACTCAATCTACTATATTTAGCAAATATCTATATTTAGCCAAAGGTCCTTTGAATCCTTTGTACTTAGTAGTACAACACACACTGACAAGCACCTACTATGTGCCAGGTTCTGCACTGAGCTGAGCTCTTGAGATACAACAGAGAGACATTACCTGCCAGGTGTCACCTGCTACACGTGAACAAATAATGATGAGGCATCCTGGCTGTCATACCAGGTGTAGGAAGCAAGAACTGGGGAGCTGAGTGGAGGCCAGAAGACTTATGCCTGGGCAGGATTACAGTGGGCTTCAAGGGATGAATAGGAGTTTGCCTGGAAACTCCATTTGTCTCATACAGAGTAAAATGAAAAACTTTATTTATTCAATATCCAACAACCGACTGACTGCCACAGGTCCATGAAAGCAAACTCAGGTATTTACAACTACAAACACCTCATCACTGGGTATAGAGTAGAGAGACCCCAATAAATATTTGGTGATGCAACTGGACACCACAGCCTAAATTGCTTGGGAGTTTTTCCATGTGAGAATAGTACACAGAATAACTTTATCATTCCCCAATACCGAAGAGAGTTCAGCAGGAGGGCTGCAGAGACGCACCTGGCACACACACGGAGGGTACCCAAGGGTACGCCATGAAAAAAAGCTGCCTCCGTCCACTAAGGGCCCCAACCCACTGACTCCCCTTCCCCAAAGCCACTGCTCCCTACCCTCTGTACATCTTTCTGGATGTCACCTATGTTGTTTGGCCTTAAGGTAGAATCCCTGTGGGAGAAAAAAAGGCATCTGTACAGAGTTCCAGCCCAGTGCGCTTTCAATTGTTACGCTAAAGTTCATGACGGAATGCCATCTCCCTTAAACTCTGTCCCGAAAACTTCAGTGAAAACCTTTCCGTGGGCCTGGACCCATTTCGGGCTCAGTCCAGAAACAGGATTCACAAAATCCCCAAGTTCATTTCCAAGCTGCACCTCGCGTGACAATCGATGAATCAATGGCAAACGGTCACCTACACGACTCGGGCCATTTCGGCTGGGCCATGTGGCCTCCAGGGACCGTCCACTGGTCTCTAGGGTCCGTCCTTCTCACATGCAGCACAACAAAACGGGGCGCTCGCCCTCACCCCCCGGAGCCACCTAGTGCGGCTGCAAGCGCCCTGGCTCCTCTCCCCAGGGGGAGGCCGGGAAGGGGGAGGCGAGCAGTGACAGGCGCCTTAGGCTTGTCCCCAGGCTGGAGGACCGGTGCCCAGTCCGCAGGCCGCCGAGATGAGATCCGAGCCAGGCCCAGAGCCGGGGACCCGCGCCCCTGCATGAGACCTGCCTGGCCCAGTCTGCCTGTGGCCGGACGCATGGCGGGACAGACGGCCGGACGCCTGACAGCTGCCGCGGGGCCACCGCGTCAGCCCCGCCCGCATAACGGGCCGCCCCCGCGCGCCGGCGAGCTCACCTCGCGGGCGATCTGGTTCAGCGCGTCGTCCTCCGCCGACAGCCGCTCCCGGTTGGGGAGCCGCTTGCGCCCCGAGCCCTGAGTGCCCATGTCCATCGGCCGCCTCGCCCGCTGCCGCCGCGGGACCCACCGCTCCCGCCGCTCGCGCCCCTCCCGGCCAGGCCGATCCGCCCCTCCCTCCGCCGCGGCGTCATGGCGTCAGCGGGCGCAACTGGGGACGCCGGGGCGGTGGGGACCCGCAGGAGCGCTGGAGAGAGAACTGGGGAGGGGGCGCGGGAACGCTGGGGCCAGGGACAACGACTTGGAAGGACGCCGAGGGTCGGGAACTACCTCCGGGGACTGAGGAAAGGAACAGCGCCACGACGCCGGGAATGCCCAGGGCCAGGCACGCGGGATCGGGGGCGTCAGTCCTGGAACGACTCGCTCCAGGCAGTGGACACAGAGCTAGTGGGGACCCGGGGTGGTGGGAAGGCTTTCAGGGCTTGGGTTGTGGAGACCGGTTTGCGCAGAGGAGAGCTTGCAGGATACGGTTCAGACTGGCGACTCCTATCCCCCAGGGAGTCGGAGTGGAGGATGTCACCGAGGGGGTAAGCGCTGGGCTCCAGGGTCAGGCCCAGGGGCGCTCAGATCTGCTGCCACCGCCCGGCCCTGTGACCTTGGCTTCACTGTGGGCGATGTGTGCGTTTCTGTCTTGAAACGCGTGTTCTACGCGCTTGGATATATCCAGGTGCCCTGGTTCTGAGAGCAAAGACTTGTCACTTCACCGGTGGGTCCTCAGCTTCTAGGCTGCTTCTCTCAGTACATAGTTGGAGAAGGCGTGAACTCGCCCAAGCTCTCTGAAGCTCACTGTCCACATCCTAGAGGTGGATTTAAAAATAAATGGAAGCATTAGGTGAGGTTTCAAAAGCTCCTGCCTTCTGGTCCCACGCGTCGCGTCAGGCTGTTACCTGTCAGGGAGAGCGGCACCCCGGGCTGAGACAGCAGTGGTGGGAGAGGGAGGGGCCATCCATAGTCAGCGGTAATCCCCCCGCCCCAGGTAAGAGTGGTTAACGTTTTGGTGTGTTTCCAGCCAAGTGCTTTGCGTTCTTAGGAAGATAACCTGGAAACTGAATGGGGGGGAGAGAAGGTCGGTGACCTCGCCCAGGCAGGAAAACTGCTGGAGGTTACTTTGCAGAGAAAAGACCTGAGTCCAGTAGCCCGAGCTGGAGGGCAGATCCGGGTAGCGTTGGTCAGGATGACTGAGCAGACTCAGGTGGGTCTGCAGGACAGACTGTGATCTGGTTCCCCACGGAGCTCCCAGAGCCCAGTGCACACGCAGACACTGGGGCGTGTCTGTGGACTGCATCTCCTGTGCCACAGTCACACCACTCTGGATCTGTTCCGCTTAGGTGAAGTGATGCTCCTCATAGAAATCTTGAGCCCCCACCTCTGGCGCTGCGGTGGCCTGTGGGGACTGCTCATCCTGCCTCTGTTCACTGCACTGTGCGTCCACACTGCTCCCTCTGCATGCTACAGTGCAGGGCACAGCTGTAAGGTGACAGGTGGCCGCCGCCCTCGTGGTTGGCTTGGGATGCCTGACCCCTTATCCAAAGCTACATCTAAGCTCCTTCCTTTCTGGAAGAAGTCTCCCTGACTCCCAAGGCTGCTCCTTCCTCCCTGTTCATCAGGACGTTGAACCTCTTGCTAACACTTTCAATTTTCCATTTCTGTTAGGTCTACTGGGAAGGGCAGGCACTGACCATATCTTCCTCAACTTTACAGCCTTTCTGGGGATCAGATGCACTGGCTGCTTAGATGGTGTGATGGCTGAGTGTATGCATCTGGGTCCAGTTCTCCTCACTCTCCCTGGTGGGCTGTTGTCCAGGGGCTGGTGGAGGTGTCTTCTAGCCTCTAGACCAGCAATTTTAACCAGTGTGCCGCAGTGCCATGAGAGGATCTTGTGCTTCGAAAAATTTTAAAGATCATTAATTAAATTATTTTCTTTTTTTTTTCTGAGATGGAGCCTCAAGCTGTCCCCCTGGGTAGAGTGCCATGGCATCACAGCTCATAG